>JAGKTI010009865.1:0-29849 GCA_018397915.1 Birgus latro
GGTGTGGTTACAGAATTTTAAACATGGAAACCGTTACTTGAATTGAAAAAGTAGCCAGAAATTTTTGGATAATATAAACAGTGCCAGGGACATAGGAAGGGGTCTGTTTAATGATCTGGTCTATGATATTGTAATCTTAAATCCTCCATATCTTAGGCCATTTTTAAGTCTGAAAGGATTGTCTTAATATGGATTACTTGTTAGTATTTTAACCCCTACACGCCAGGGGGTTTCCGATGTCACACGCTCCTCCCGATGAGGGATTTCCATGATTTTGGAAAAAGTACCCTTATTCAAACCCTAATATCTGCCAAACTATATTAGCTTGAGAAAAAATTAAAGATATATGAGACTCGCCAACTCTTCCTCTTTCAAATGAAAGTATCTCCACGTCTCCAGGTGGTCCCATTGATGAGTAAGGATAAATTAAAGTTCAAAGGGTGGTGGGAAAACACTTGCGGCTATACACGTCAACCAGCGTTGCTCCGCGCCCAAAATCATGACGGCTATACACGTCAACCGACGCGTAGGGGTTAAGAGAGATTTTTGATGGTGAAGAAATCGAGACTTCATATTATTACCTTTACCATGCTATTTTAGGAGAGATGTATTATTTTTATTATTATTATTTTTATTATTATTATTTTTATTATTATTATTATTATCGTTATTGTTTGACTGTGGACATAGACTTCACAGTACACTCTTTGAAGCCCAGCAGCCCTACTCTGTGCCACTTGCCTTCACATATCACTACTTATGCACTAATACTCACTGTCCATATTGAATACATACTAGGATTGTCCCATTTAAAATTGGTGTAATGGGATAACTATTTTTTTTTTTTTGAAGTTATTGAAATGTGACTAAGATATTTTTTTATTTGCAGGTGTGGGAGGGAAGCCGCCAAGCCTGCCACCACACCTCTTGCCACCGGGTTCTGCTGCGGCTGCTGCGGTGGTGGCGGCAGCAGCAGCGGCAGGGGTCAGCAGCGCCAGCAGCGTGAGCAGCAGTAGCAGTAGCAGCAGCAACAGCATCAGCATCAGTAGCGACAGTAGCTCGGTGCTGAGTAACAAGGGTGTGAGGACTACTGCCACAGTGCCCCCACTTGGTCTGGCCACCCCACTCACCCCTCTCACCACCACTGCAGGGGCTCGGGCTCCGTCACCTACTTCATCGTCATCCTTCGCGGCCGCTCTGCGCTCGCTGGCCAAGCAGGCAACCGCACCACCAGGTAACCTTCTTCCCCAAACATATCTTCTTTATCAACACAGTCATTGTTGTTTTGTCACCCCAAACCATCAGAATGTGAACCCAGTGGACTGCAGTCTCAAGTTCTCCCTCTCTTGTAGTCCACCATCTTCCTTTTGTGGGAAAGAGAGGGGGTTGAGGGACTTCTGTATCGCCAGGTAGCAGGGCCACTACAGTACTTGAATAAATTAATACGATTCTGCTTATTTTTGTTCTAGGTAGAGGTAGATGACAAATTCTGTTTTTATTGCCAGGCAGTTACAGGAGAGGGTTATGGAAGGCTGGAGAGAGAAATATATATATATACTCTAGTCATTATGTTTTTGCCTGATGGACCTGGGTCGTGATTTTGAGTCTCCTTGGTTACTAGTTAAATCAGCTTCCAGTGTTTAGTCAGACACTTGGTCATTTGAGCTGAAAGGGGTTACGGATCATTGGTTAAAAATTATGTACTATAGTGTTTTGAATTTAGTGAAGGCATTTGATAGTATGTACAGAGAGGCTTCTTTGAAATAGATACTGGAAATTGGGTTTAGATGATGTTGATGATGAGGGGAGGAATGATGGATTAACAGATATTTCCCTGTTTCATTTTTTTTTTCTATTATATCCATTCATCTGAGTATTGAAAAGTTGGATTATAAAGATGCTGCTGATGATGATTTCTTGATCCTAAAGCCCCCATGAAATAGCACAAAATTGGTTTATGGCAGTGATGGTAATGGTAACTAATATTTGTTGCATCCGCAGGTTCTGAGAAGGATGGATCGCATGGGGGAGAGCCACAGCGAGTGTCCCCAAAGGTGGCCCCAACCACCACCGGGCACCTGGGGGGGATCTCTGCAACCGCCCCCCCTGTGGTCACCATTGCACCCACCCACGCCCACACCACCACGACTGAAGCTGATCGGGGCACTAGCGGGGCAGTGGCAGGGACGGGGACAACAGCGGGAGAGGAGCTGGTGCGGGGGTTCCAACCGTACCGCCCCCCGGATGTTGGAGCCGCCCCGCCCTCAGCCGCCACCGCCACTGCTGCTGCTGCCACCGCTGCTGCCGCCCTCAGGCCCCCCATGCCCTTGGACCTCCCACCCTCATACGCCGCCTACCACCCCTCGCTCTATCCTCACCACCTCGCTCACCAGTACAGGTTGGTTACTCACCTATAAATAGTTTAACGTCCCTAAAGTTCAGTAGTCTATTTTAAGTGGTTTTTGAGATTTGTACAGGGAGGAATGAGAAATAGCAAAACACACAACAGTATATGAGGGAGGGGGTGTGTGAGCTGGGGGGAGGGGAGTGAAATGGCAGGGGACAGGGCAACATGGAGGCAGTATGTTTGTGGCCACCTCTTATATGATTAAGGTGTCTGGCTATAGATAGGTAGAAAGAGACACAGCAGTAGAGAATAAGGAAGGAAGGATACTGTTTGATGTTCAGGGAGGAGAGAGAATACTGACAACCAATTCAAGATGTTGGTGAATATTTTGCACTTGGCTCTACTCTCACATTAAAAACACTCCATTCAAGGTTCGCATCACCACATAAAGACAGTATTTGCTGTTCCCTTCGTGTCAACAAGTGGGTTGGCTTAGAGTTTGTGCCCCTTCCTGTGAAACAACTAACTCAAAGACAGACGTCCACCCTTTTGCAGGAACTTGGTGTTTGGCTGTAGATAGATAGATAGGTTTGCTGTTACACTTGCATATTCTTCCATTACTATATCTAATGTAATTTATCCCTGTACTGCCTGATAATTTAATGCAGCTGAGATGAAACTTTTAAATAAGAGATAGGTCATTTTATTATGCTGTTTCAATAATTTTTTTTCATGCATCTTTTTTGTTGCCACCCTTTACAGGATTTAGACATCAAGCTATAGATAGATAAATAAGTAGATAAATAGATAGATAGATAGACAGCAGTTCCTTTAAGATGGAACTGAATCTTTCACTTGGCCTAGTTTTCATCCTTTTGCAGCTTATTTTTCATAGCTTCATAGCAGAGTCAGCTAATGCCACAGCTCTCCATCTTTTTCATAGCACTTCTTCGTGACTAGCACCATATCCTAGTGTTAATCTCCTGTTAGAACTGAGCATTCAAGACGGAGAGATGGCGGCTTTGGGCCAAGTTAAGGTGGAAAGGAGTATAGTCAGGAAGGAGATTCATTCTTGACTCATAATTAAGGTGTCTCAAATTTCACATACACTTAATACGTAGGCTATTGAGGTTGTGCTAGTAGTTTTGTCACATGAAAACGGACAGACTATAGCAAACATTGTAACCCCTGGACTGGAGGATGTGGGAGCAGCCTAGTTTTGCCAGAGAAAAACAGGCGGACTATAGCAAACATTTTCACCCCCCCAGACTGGAGGAGCAACTCTACCTGGAGCGTTATGGTCTGCTGCGGCCGCCCTTGAGCCCCTATAGTGTTGGGGGTCTATCTGGCCTCTACCCTGGGGCCGCCACCTCACCCTACCTCTCGTCACGCTTCCCACCCGAACTCCTACCCACCTCCCTCGCAGCCCTGCACCCATCGTCGGCCCTCATCCATGAAAGGTGGGATTAATGAGTGTACCATTATGAAAGGTGGGATTAATGAGTGTACCATTATGAAAGGTGGGATTAATTAGTGTACCATTCAAAGGTGGGATTAATTAGTGTACCATTCAAAGGTGGGATTAATGAGTGTACCATTATAAAAGGTGGGATTAATAAGTGTACCATTATGAAAGGTGGGATTAATAAGTGTACCATTATGAAAGGTGGGATTAATTAGTGTACCATTGAAAGGTGGGATTAATGAATGTATCATTATGAAAGGTAGGATTAACAAGTGTACCGTGAACCCCATCCAAGAAATCCAGTGGAGTGACGATGCAGTAGGTATTATGCAAAGTGTATCTATAAATAAAAGGTCTAAGGAATATGTATAGATGGTTTTGTTTATGAGGTGGAGCCAGGATTTTTAAGATTTGAATTATGTGATGTAGTGCTGCCTACTTTGTCCTTCAACTTTATCATTCTTTTTCTGTGTCTGCCCTCATCTCTTCCTATTTCTCCCATCTTTTATGTCACTTTTTATTACTTGTCTTTTTCAGGTGGCTTTAAATTGAGTGACAAGCCTGATTGTTTCTTGTAAGTCAGGAAACCATTTACAGCACTGGGTGATAACCATATAACCAGCCCATATATGTTCCCTACATATCAGCAAGTGGGTTGGCAGAGGGTTAGTGCCCCTCCCTGTAAAACAACTAACTCAAAGACAGATGGCAGCCCCTTACGGGACTATGGTGTCTGGCTGTAGGTGGATAGATAGATAAAATTATGGGTGAGTGATTGTGTGGCCTGTTTCATGGAGAACGCTGTTTGAAAGCCTTTGTATTTTTGCACATTTCAATATTTCTGGATCCTTCCTTATCCCACGTAAGTGGAAAATTGGATTAGGATGATTATAATGATGATGATGAGGGTTTTGATGATGATGTTGGTGATGAGAATGATGATGGTGATGATGATGATGGTGTTTGTGGTGAGAATAATAATGATAATATGGTTTGCTTTATAATACTAATTTTTCTTGTAGGCTAAAGCTGGAGGAAGACATGCGACAGCGGGAGTACGAACTGGAGATAAGACGAGAGAGGGAGCTGGAGAGGGAGAGGGAGCGAGAAAGAGAGAGAGAACGAGACCGTGAGAGGGAGAGGGAGAAGGAGAGGGAAAGGGAGAGGGAGAGAGAGAGGGAAAAGGAGCGTGAGAGGGAGAGGGAGAGGGACAAGGAGAAGGAGAGGGAGCGGGAGAGGGAAAGAGAGAGGGCGAGAGAGAAGGAGCGAGAGAGGCAGCGGCAGAGAGAACATCACGACACAGAGCGCATCAAAGAGGGTGAGTCTATCTGTCTGTTTGTCTGTGTACTGTAGAATTTTTCATTTTGTTTCACCTGTTTTCAGATTGTTTCACTCACCGTATTAGACATCTCATAATTTACTGATTAATGAAGACTGCAGCCAACCCCTCCATTTTTTATTTATTTTTATTATTTTTTTTTTTAATGCAAGGAAGAAGGAACCAAAGGCCAGATTCCCGCAAAATTGTTCCCTTCAGGAAAAAACAAAAACAAGATAACAGAGAGCCAGATTCAAGATCTCTTCATTTTGAATTTGAAAAGCTTCTCCATAGCTGTTTAAATGTCATCATAGATAGCAAGAATGAAATAATGTCATCATACTAAAGAGGTTGACCCATTACTTTCTGAAATTACTACTCATGGGGTCTTGCAGGAGTGTCATATGCTGTGCTACCCTTCGTCTACTGGCTTATAGTCACAAAGCTCATAAGTACAAAAATTTTGTGTGTTCCCTTTCATATCAGTCCTGTGTTTGAAAATACCTCCAAATGGAACATATAGAAGTTAAATGATTAATAGTGAGAATAGAGCTAGAATGGTAATAGTACAGATGATTATGATGGTGATATGTGTATCATTAACAGAGCGAGGTGTGGGCCAAGAACGAGGGAGCAGAGACCGCAGTCCACTGGGTCAGGGGTTCCCGCAGGTCCCCGTTGTGCCCATCACCAGCCTTAGCACCAGCAGCGTCACCGTCACCACACACGCCCGCAAGAACCAGCCCATTGGTATGTAGGATGGATGTATACGGTAGTGATAGATAGTTCATTCATTCATTCATCATATGATCCAATGTTTGGTAGGTAAGATGGTTGTATACAGTAGTGATAGATAGTTCATTCTTTCATTCATCATATGATCCAGTGTTTGGTAGGTAAGATGGTTGTATACAGTAGTGATAGATAGTTCATTCATTCATTCATTTTCTTCCAGTCTAGCCCCATGAGGAGCGTAAAAGTCGATGCATCATAGCAGATATAGTATATACTTCTTTTTTTTTTTAGGCTAAAATATATGGCACAGAACCTGAGCTACATATCCATTCCAGGTAATTTGTGTCCTTTTCCCAGTATCTGCTTTTGTTACCAATCAGCTTTCATAAAATTGTTAAATACTCAGTCTTGTCCCAAGTGTCAGCATATATTAAGTAAAACTAAATATATAACTCTAAAAAACACAAGCCCTCGATTTTTGTCATCTTCACTTAGTTTCGATTCTGTTTGTTTAGGTGTGGCGACACAGCAGGTAGCTCAGCCGCTGGACATTCGAACCCCAGTCATGTTCCGACCCATCAATGACGTCACCTTCCTGGGCCATCTTCCCCGCACACAGACGCAGGCCACCAGCACCAAGGATGACCCGTTGCCGACCCCACACAAATTGGAGATGTCGAAGGATGTGGTGCGGTCCTCGGGGAAGCCTCGCACGCCTGCTATTGTCCGCCCGTTTGAGTCGACCCCAAGCGAGGTTACCCAGACTGTAATCAAGGGCATAAGTGCGCCCCCGACGATTAAAGTGGAACCCGGGACCACACATCAGAGTCGGGTCATTGTGGGTACGGCTGAACTCATTCCACCCGGGCCAGATATTAAACCACCCCTACTTCTGGAGAAGGGGACTTGTGCCCCGGCTATACCAGTCACCAACATCCCTTCCAGTGCCCCACCTACCTTACCTACCCTGCCTTCCCTCCCTACCCTCCCTACTTCCCTCCCCAGCATCCCTACCACCTTACCTACCCTCCCCACCACCATGCCAAGCCTCCCCACCACCACTTCTTCAGTACCTAGTATCCCCCCAACCAGCTTACCTAACCCACCTCCTGCTGCTGCTCCCCCTCCCAATGTTCCTAACCTCCCCACAAGTCTACCTAACCATCTCAACCCACCCAGTAACCCACTCAACCCACCTAACCCACCAGTGTCCCTCCCCAACCACATCTTACCACCACCACCCACTCCAGTGCAAGTCAAACCATCCCCAACCCCAACCCCAACCCCACCTCCTCCCCCTCCCCCACCTTCCCCACCCCCATCACCTCCTGTGAGTCGGCTGGATGCAGAGGAGCGGAGGTTGAGAGAGCTTCGAGAGGCTGGGCTGGAGGTGGAGGAGGCTGAGGAGGTGCTACAGGAGGAGGCTAGGGCACACACTCGAGCGCTGGTCCTCATCTGCACCAAGGGACCTCCGGCTCCTCTGGATGACTCTAAGGAGGTCAGGATATATCTTAATGTACCTTATAAGATCATATTCTAATTGGTATTGGAGCCACCCTTAACACATCCTTCATACCAGTTTATTCGGCTCATTAAACTAAATAATCTTTTGTGTTCCTATTCTGATGACATAACTATGCTGATTGTGATGTAAGCCCTAATTACTCCAAGGCCTCAGTGTTGCCATTTATTATAGTAAATGTACAACCCAGCACTTTACTTCATCTTTTAGAATTACCTCACCACATCTCTTAGGTGGAATTAAGCTTGCAATGATATGATGTTGATGTTGTGGCCCCAGGCTCATCTGGACATAAACCTGGTGAACTGCTGGGTGAAGTTTTGCTGCAGTCCACCATTCCCCTTTGGGGGTAGCTATAGGGAGGGAGTTATGGAAAACTAAATAGCTCAGTCACCCATGTATATCAGTTTGTGATGATGAGGATAAATAAACTCATAATAACAGTCCTTTTTGACACGATATTGCAAGCAGTGTCTTGATGATAATTCCCAGCATCATTGCAGAAAATGTCATTCATGAGGAAAGTTGGGCTGACAACACATGCTCAGGCACAAGAGACGGAGCTTTCCCAGTGTGAGCGGCGGGCCCGAGTCCTGGGTGCACTTGAGCCGAGTTCTGTGCCATCATCCCCGGAGCACCAGGAGTCATACCCTGAAGAGCTGGTGACCCTCTTGGCACCGGGGCATTCCTTCGCCCCAGCAGCCACCAGTGGGGAGGAACTCTGTCTGGCACACGAATACCCACACAAGGCTCGCTTCCTTCACCACCTTGGCCTGCAGCCCCAACACTCACTACACAGACAACAAGGTATTTATAAGCTGTCCTTGGAATGTCACTTTATATTAAGTCCAGAAAAATTGTCTAACACAAATATTTGCACAAGGCTTTCTTCCTTTGCCACCTTGGTCTCCAGTCTCAACACTCACTGCACAGACAGCAATGTATATATTCCTGATATTATGCATTTTTCTTTCTTCTACTGTCTTTCCTTCCTTTCATCTTTTTCCCCCCTTCACATTATCCACAGTTCTCTGAATTTACTTACTCTTTTTCTTTCCATATTAATCTGTGAGGTATTTCATCAATGCTTATATGACACTCAGGATTTGCCAAAATTTTGTGTATTGTATTATTTTTTTCCAGCCTCATTGTGTGGTATATTTCCAGTATAATTAGTTTGAGTATTTGCTGGTGCTTCTGTGTTATATTTTACCAATGCATCAGAAATTTGGTCATTTCTGTAAACACATAAAACATGGTGTGGAACTAGCTACACAAGTTCTCTTATGAGTCAACATTCATGGCATATTATCTTAGGGACATAAATATAAATGCATGATTGTTTATTGGTAAAATGGCCCCAGTCAGAGTGATGGTCATGTGCTGAACACAGGTTTGAATTCCCTAAGAGGCAACTTAAAAGTTTTTGATCATGTAATATCACCAGGATTGTAACCTGTGTAGGCTGGTCAGTTACTCTCACATGTTCTAGACTTTGGTAGCCTGGCCTCCTTTTTATCTTACAGTGGTACAGCATAGTGTTATGGAACTTGGTGTAAGTGGTATATATCACAACCTGTTATCAGTAGAGAAGTGAGGAGTGTAACGTACTATAAGTGATGACATATTAATCAGTTTTTGAGGTGACAACTAACTGTGTATTTATGTGCCATGACAGAGGTGGAAGCAGTATGGCAGCTGGTTATTCAGGAGCGGCTGCGACGGTACCGACAAGAGAGCTCTGACCCCATGGCCCAGCGGGTGTGTGAGGCGCTAGAACAGCTTCTGACCACCTCCATACACAACCCACCTGGCCCCACACCCATTCCTACTTCCACACCCACCACCACCACCGCTGCCAGTCCCGCCCTTTCAGTTCCATTGCTCAAAGTTACTGCTACATCAACTTCAACCACCACACAGCCCCCTACCACAATGCACATTACAACTGCAACACAGTCAGTACCTACAACACAGGCTTCTATAACCCACACTCCAACTACCCAGACTTCTGGATCACAAACTTCAGCTTCACAAACAGTGCCACTTTTACCACACACACTCCCCACCTCACACACTCAGGCCTCACAAACTCTCGTCTCACACACGCCAACCTTACACAACACCCCGATGCACATCCTCCATCCCTCACACATCCCCAATTCCCATATACCTCCTGCCTACATGCCATCTTCCCATCCCATCACCACCACCACCTCCACCATCACTCAGTTTACCTCCACCGCAACCATGACGCCTGCCCTCACCACCACAGCCGCCACCACCACCACCACCATCACCACAACGACCACTGCCACCACCACAATATCAACTGCAGTGCCACCCACAACCTCCACCCCAGCCAAGGCTGCGACTCTGCCGGTGACTGTGGCCTCAACTGGTCACAACACTGTCACAACCAGCTTAAATACAAAGGTATGAGGAGTGTTGTAAATGCACTGGACTGTATTAAGATGAGCTGGAGGGATGGAGTGGAGTGGTATATGAGAGAGGGGCGTGTGACCTGGGGTGGGGCAGCGAAATGACAAGGGTCAAGGGAGGCGATTGGTTTGTGGCCTCCTCTTACGGGATTAAGGCGTCTGGCAATAGGTAGATAGAATATTCAGAATTATTAAAACTTAAAAACAGAGAATGCTATCAGTAGAGCGACAAGTGATTTGGGCTGTACGTCTGTTCGTTATATTCTGTATGAGGCAGAGGACCTAGATCAACGACAGCTTGCACACATACAAGGATAGGAAAGGCTTTGAAAGATTATTGATTATGGAGAGGAGGAATTTTTATTTTTATTTTATTTTTATTTTTTTTTGCCTTCTAATAATGTTTATGACTGTCTTAATACTTCGCAGGGGAGAGTGAGTGGTTCCCTTGGTTTAGATGTCTAGAGTGAATAATTTAGCCTCAGGCCCTTATCCAGCTGACAGGGCATTACAAGATTTTATGATGGATAGATGAATAACGTTATCTTTTTAGTTCAGCATTATTAAAAATCTTAGTTTAGACGTGTTCTGTTTTCAACGGGCTTTGTCAGATAGGTATATGTGAAGCACCCCATTTTATCATGACAGCCTTCAGATTGGCCATCAGATAAGTATATGTAAAGCTATAGAACATGGTGAAATTTTTTTGGCCTGTCAGATGGAGCCAGGATTTTGAGGGCTTGAATGATGAGTGAATGGAAGCATGGCCTATTGAACTGGGCAAACTTTTTGGCTGTCTGGATATTGCTACACCTCACCCAGCCTTAGAGTGGGAAAGGAGATCCGAATGATGGTGATGATGATTGTAGTTAATTCCTATCCCCCTTGCCCAGGTTGTGATGAGCCGGGGTGTAGGTCGTGCAGTGGGTGTGGGTGTGAAGGAGGGTATGATGGTGTCACTGCCGCCTGAAGAGGACCCTTTGCTGGCCGGTCTCCAGGGAGTGGACTCGGTTATTGAGCACTTCATCAAGAACGCACAAGGTAAGGACGTGCCACAGGGCATGGGATGGAAATTTATTGGACTTGTGTGGTTTGTGATTTGGTATGTAGGCTTGTGAGTGGGTATGCAGGCTTGTGATTGGGTATTTAGGCTTGTGATTGGGTATTTAGGCTTGTGATTGGATATGTAGGCTTGTGATTGGGTATGTAGGCTTGTGAACTGGAGCTAGGAGTCTTGGTGCTTGATTGATGTGTGAATGATTGTGAGGCCCACTTCAAAACTTACTAAGTGAGGTTGGTTGCACAAAGGCAATTTCTTGGGGGTGTATTAGACTTCTGCAGACTGTGTTCAAGTATTTATCGTTAGTTTGTAGTATCGACCAGGTAGATAGTCACAGTATCGTTAGGAATATCTGGTTTTTATTGGGGGACTACCATTTTAAATCACTTCCCTGCTTGTATCTTAAGTTTTACATTACTTAATACTTTGGACCCACTTTTTGTTTTGGCCATCACCACGAAGCACGGTATTAAGTAGGTGAGAGGAGACGTGTGTAGTGAAAAGAACATTATACTTGCTTATAGTCACATACAATATATATATATATGATTACAGTTTTCAGAAAAAAGTATTGCTTAAAAGATTACAGTATTTATTGTAAGTATTGTAGGAAATCACATAATGTACATGTTTTCTGCTTCATCCCAATAACCATAAAGAATCTAGCATCATGAACATTTCCAGTACTGTAAATAGGACTGTCTTTGTGGTATATTACTAAAAATTTGCTATATTGAATTGTGCCTGTAGTGTAAATTGGATCCTAATTGATGACATACTGATTCTCTGTGTTCAGCTCAAGGTGGCAGCAACAACACAGCCTTGCTGGAACACATAGAGGAGGTACGTCGGAGCCAGGTGGCGGTGTGTCAGACGGCGCAGTTGGTGCAGGAGCAGGTGGCACAGTTGGTCAGCTCCCGGGCACAGCTGGAGGCTCACCGTGCAGCACTCCACCACCACCTCACTGCCATCACCTCCATCATAGCCAGCACCACCAACCACACTGCCCCACCACCACAACCTCCACCTCCACCTCTGCAGCCACAACCTTCCACCACTACAGTCTCCAGCAGTACCCAGGTTGTCCCTCCCCTTACTACCTCCCTCCTTGGGGCAACAAATGGTGGCACTGGGTATCCCGTTGCTGCCCACATTACCACCACAGCCACAGTCACCTCTGCTGGCCATCCCCCTCCCATCCCCACCACCGCTACCACGGCTGCAACCACCACCCAAGCCCCACCGTCTAGTCTCGTCCCCCCCGGCCACCCAGCACTAAATCGTAGCAGTATACAGTCCCTGGTGCCCACTGCCTCGGTTATGTCTTGGGCTGGCCTGACACACCCCTACCTTCCCAGTACAAACATGGCCCTGTCCCTGGATGGCAAGGATGGCGTCTACTATCCACATCTGCCGCCTAAAGATGCAGGGAAGGAGTCCAAAGTTGTGGTAACGAGCGCCAACGTCTCAAAGCCGAATAACAGGATACAGCTTCCGCCTCCACAGCACACCAACAACAAGACCCCTTCCTCTTCCTCCACCTCCTCGTCATCCTCCGCACCCAACACCAGCCGCCACCACCAGCATCACTCGCACCACCACCACCACCACCACAAAACGACCCATAAACATGCGGCCGTAGAGACGACTAACAGCTCCCCCATCAAATACAATGGCATGCCCTCCAATCTCCCGAAGCAGATATTCAAGCCACTACAGCTGAGCGGACCAAACGCCAGTGCGAACTTGGTGAAGAAATCTGGGGGTAAAAGCGTAGCATATTGCCAGGCTGGGGGTGTGGCAGGGATAGGACAGGCCTCGGTAGCACTGGTACCCCCCAATACCACTGCCGTAACATCGCACAATGGACTGGTCTCGCTCCCTGTCATCCACAACTCAGTCAGCAAGAACGGCAGGACTAACAAGCCCCCAATCGGATTCACTCCCTACTCGAAAACCTCCCCTACGAAGGTGACGCAATCGTGGATATCAAATTAAAAGTTCTAGAATGTATTTTACTCTCTGTATATTAAATGTGTATAGACTATGAATATTAAAAGGGCCTCTCGGTCGCCGCCACGACGCGCGACCGACAAACTTTAAATAGACCCCTCGTAAGATCCCTATATGCTTCAGTGACTGTTTCTTATATTCCATGTTAATAGCTCTGCCAAAGAGTCGACGGGAGTGAAGTTGTGCGCGGGTGGGAGAGAGAGAAAAAAACTTGCCATCGATGGTTGTAGCATAATTTTTTCAAGAGATCTCACTAGTCAGGTATCATCCTATCAGGCGATCACTTGGAGATGTAGAATATTTTTTGTTACTGGACCCCATTGTACTGAGCACTTGAACCTGAGACATCTTTTCCATTTTCTTCTCACTGTCTCAAGGTGATTTTGTCCAGCTTAAGGTAGATTTTTCAGACTGGAGGGGTTAGGTATGGACTTGATAAATCCTTTAAATATGAGCGGCCTTTCCTAAGTTGCAAAATTTCTCTCTCAGCAGCAAGACTAAACTCAAAAGGATTGGGGGATATTCTGAAAAGGACTTGTGCATGTTTTGAAAAGGGCTCGTGCATATTTTGAAAAGGACTTTTGCATATTTTGAAAAGGACTTGTGTATTTTTCAAAAAGGACTTGGCATCTTTAAAGGACTTGGGCATATTCCTGCAATCAGTCCTACTTTTCTTAGTGTTGTGAATGTGGGTAATGTCCCTTCTACTTTAGTGTTGCTGGTAAGGGATAATATTACTCAACTTAAAGGAAGGTTTTTCAGAGTCCAGGGGGTTCATCAAGGCTTCATCTAACCTCCCCAGTTTGCCAAGCCTCCTAAGGTAAAGTAAAGCATCAGGAGACAGTGAGAGTAAGATGCAAAGGATACCCTCAGGCTGAATGGGTAATATACCAATTTGCTTGTTTGTTAGTGTGGTTTTGAGTATTTTTACAGTTCATCTTTTAATCTTCGTACACTCATGTGAGGCAAAAGTGTGAATGAGTAATTATCTGAGGCAAAAGTGTGAATGAGAGTTGAGTGAGAGCTGAATGAGTAATTATCTGAGGCAAAAGTGTGAGTGAGAGGTGAATGAGTAATTTACCAAAATGTATTGTACAGCAAGAGAGAGAATTATTGGTAAATGTGATTGGATATATTTACCAGACGTATTGTACAGTAAGAAAGAGAGAATTATCTTTTTAACTATGACAAAATGATGTTTTTTTTAATTTTTGCTGTGGATCATAATTCTGTCTGGCATGGGTGACGATTTTGCACATCACGCTTAAAAATCCTCTTATATATTATTGCAGCAGACTTGATAGGGAACTGATATACATTCAAGAGAAAGTAAGATTGTTGGAAAATAAGTGGTCAAGGAACAGGCATTAAGGAGACAGCAACCATACCTCAGACGATTGAGAGGGGATACGGTTAAAGACTGGAAGACATAGAGATTGGCAAGATTGGCCATTGGGTGAAGCGACCTACTGTACATATACTTCTTTGGTCAGTGATCTTGAAACTTAAATATATGTACTGTATTTTGAGAGATTATTTTGTCTTTGGCCACATGGAAAGGATGAAGAGTGAGAGACTAACGTGGAGAGTGTACGTGAGTGAGGTGGAGTGGGGAGAGGGAGAGGGAAGATGAGGTAGAAGGATGGAGTGGACAGGTATATGAGAGTGGGGAATGTGAGCTGGGGGAAGAAGGGGGAGGCAGAGGATGAGGTGGAGGGATGGAGTGGAGAGGTATATAAGAGAAGGGAATGTGAGCTGGGGGTTGGGCAGCGAAGTGGCGGGGACAGGGTGACATGGAGGGGCAAGTTGTTTGTGGCCACCCCTTACGTGATTAACGTGACTGGCAGTGGACGTATAGATAGATAGATTTGGACTTTGAGGGGTTAGGTATAGCCCACACAAACCTCTGTTCATTGAGAGGTGTGTCCTAGCTCGGATAAAAATCGTCTGGAGGCGGAAAGAATAAACGAGAAAGAATGTCATCATGTTGGTCAAATCTGCTGGTGAATTTGGCTCTGTTGCTAGAATTCTGCATTCATTATCCAGCAAACTATCTGTAAATAGACTGAAACAACAAGTACACCGTACAGGGCATCTCTGTTTTATAATGTTGTATTTGTTGTGTTTCAAGTAATGTCTAATAGGCCAAACAGATGACTGGAGGGTTTTTTGTTTAAGTAATGTCATGAAACCATAAAGTACGCTGGTCAGCCATGAGGTATGCCAGTTAGCCATGAAGTACACCAGTCATTCATGAAGTATGCTGGCACACGGGTCATCTGTCCTTAAATGTACAGGATGTGTAAGCCTAGCCTGGGGTCCCTATACTTTGAGTGGGGTAACATGGGATCGGCTTTAACAATTTTGAAGTAAATTTTTTGTGTTTTTATGTATGGTAATCAAAGAAGGAACTCAGAAAAGAATCTTACAATCTTCCTATAAATAGCATCATCATATTGAACAGCGTCTGATTCAGGGACAAAAGAAGGTTGGTCAAAAATATTGCTCGTATTTTTGAATTCTGAAAACCATGGACACTTTATTAAGGAGGTGTAGCAAAAATGTCCTCTCACAGTTCTGGTACATTGATGTGATTTTCATGTATTGTACAGTACATAATATTTGAATGTAAAATGTGCAGTGCCTGAGAAATATGAAGTTATAAATTGTACACATAATTGAGGACATACAGTGTTTCTTTTTACAGTGTACAGTATGTGCTTAACTGTACTACATGTGATTTTTCAGGCACTGTACTGTACATTGTCACTAAATTGTTGAGCTTGATTTTAAAATGACCAAGGTATGATATTAAATTGAGATGTTTGCTGCTCCAAAATCAAGATATAATCAAGTCTTATTAGTGATGTCAGCCCTTTCACTGCTATATAACCTGTTGATATGGATGTCTGGTACAGTCAGGGATGTGTTTTCCTAATATTTCACCTCATCTGCATCTCATCTCTACTACTGAAGCTCATAAGCTGAGAAACCTGATACATTTCCCTGCCTGTAGATGATTGACATTATCCATCAGGGAGGAAAGTGATAAACATGCTCTAAATTTGATATACCGTAGATAGCCATAGTGAAATAATCTGTATTCCTTTTTTATTTTTGTCCTAGAGTGTTCTACTATATGATGGAAGTACTGTTGCTGTCTTCTTCCACACCCAGCTTCCATATTACAGTTGGCTTTTAATGGAAAACGTGTACAGTGTCAGGAGTTGTAAGCAGACATTCCTACTTGGTATTAGGATGTGTGGAGGCAAAAGGTATTCAGAATGAAATGATGATATGGATGCTTTAAATCATGGCTGAGGAATTATAGGCCAACAAACTTTCACACTTTCCATTTCAGTTTAGCTAAAAAAAATTCAGTCTTGTGCTGACAAAATGCAACAGAGTGAAATAACTACTGAAACATGCTTTTGACTCATGGCAAGGAATTATCGGCCCAACAGACTTTAACATTTTTCATGTCAGTGCAGCTTTAAAATAAGTCATATGCAGTGTTATAAAAAATAGTGGTTGACTCATCACCATCTTATTGTAAAAAAAAACAAACTTCTTCATAAATTGACTTGGTGGTAATTTTTTAATCTGTTCTGGTTACCGTTTACATTTACACATACGTTTTATAAGGCATTGTAAGTGCATGCATGTGTAAGCCTTTTCTCACCCATTGATGATAACTAACGATGATACTGGGACCTATAGTGTTGTTGGCTTGGGAGTCATTCTATCGCATCATTCTTAGTGATTTATCATTCATATTACACCTCAGGCTTCTCTTTTATGTTATTTAAGTCTTTCTAATGCCAACATAGATTGCATACATACTGGTAATACAGTAGACAGATGAATATTAATGCACTATTTGCAGATACATACAGGTAAGATGTGTTAGAATGCCTACTTGTGAGATGACAGGCCTGGGTGTCATCTTAGCACCAACACTTCTGTCAGACAATTTATTCAGCTCAGCAATTTCTCTGGCCGAGGTTAAGCGGGTTTCTGTTCAGGTGTGGAGCAATGAACAACTGAATGTTCACTGGAAAATCTAATGACAAGGTTAATATACAAACTGTCTTTTAAACTGGTGATACAGTAGTGCCATTAATACTCGGGCTCCAGTATTATTCACTTTCAGGTGAATAAAATCATCTGGCATCAGGTTGCATAAAATACTAGAGTTGTTTGTCATTGAGAGGGTTCAAGTTCAGACTGACACAGTGTCAAGGTGAAGCTCACATTCTGCATAGCTCTATTTTTTAATCTTTTTATAAGAATTTTTATTTTCATTGATCACTGATGGCAGTGTGCGTCAGTGTTAAATCATACTGGGAAGATACATCCCAAATTTTGTATGATAATTTCTGAAGCACGTTACACATGCAAGCATGTTTGAGCCTTTATGAGTGATATGATTAAATATAAAATGTGTCTGGTTCCCTGTCATGTTGCTGACTGCACTTTAATGTGGGATGCAGGCTAATTAATCTGATATTCATAGTTATTTCGTGAATGTTTGAATTCAGGATGTAATGCCTTCATTCCTGTGATCTGTTTTCAGTTTATCCCCTCAACCTTCAGATTATTTTATTCACCAGGGACATGAAGATCTAGATATAGCCATCCTTGACTTCCCCACCACTAAAGTTCTGTCCTAATTATTATAAAGTTGGTGGTATAGAAAGTTGGCTGCAAAAAGGTGTTATTGGATCAGAGAGAATCGTAAAGGCCTGAGAGGGAAAATTGTTTGCTGTGAGCTGAAGCTAGAACATCTATTGTTTTCCTCAGCATCAGAGTTGTAGCAGTGAAAAGGATAAATCACTGAAAAAAAAATAAGTCAAATTTTAAACTGTCCTTGCAAAATAAGGTAAATGTTTTAAGTTTTGTCACAGAAAAATAGGCACAGTGTTAAACCATCTTTGTAAAATTCAGTAAAACTCTTAAATTTCGTCACTGGAAAACCAAACAAACATAAGGCACGATTTTAAAAACTATCTGTGAATTTAGGTAAAAATACTGAGCTTGTTTCTGTTGCTTTCGTGTCTCAGCAGGTGAAAAGATGGAAAAATTATCCACTTATAGGCATTGTATTTGTTGAGAAGACAGGTGAAGAGGATCCAGGATGGGCCAAAAGTGTTATATCGTTTCAATAAGTGTATTTTCAATATGAGGGTAAAATGTGTTTGTTCAAAAAATTTAGACATAAAAAGATAATTCTCGGAAGATGGACTCGCTGTTTGTATTGCTGCAGTGAGCTTAATGGTGTGTGAGGAAGGAGTTTGAGTGCATGAGTAAGGTTCTTGAGTGTGTGTGTGTGTGTGTGTGTGTATCATTTACTGTAGCTTCCAAGGGCATATCCAGCATTGCAAAAGGGGGGGGGGTTGAAATGGTTAATAAAAAGCAAAGAAAAGGAAGGGGTTAGGTAGGTAGGGAAGGGAAGGGGGGGGGAATAGAGAGAAACAAGAGATCTGTGAAAAACAGTATTATTATTCAGCAAAATTTTGGTAATATTAGTAAAACTTTTAAAAATTATTTACTGTACTGTTACTTGTATATCACATCAAATGAGAGAGGGATGGTGGAGGAGGACACTGATATAACCATACTGCTTTTCTCCCAGGTTATACAGATGTCCCTTAGCTCCCTCCCTGTCCCATGAAAGGAGGATGGTGGAGTATAGGGGGTTTCCAGGCAACCACTGACCCCCCCGGATATGCCCCTGGATGTTATGGAAGTACTGTGATGTGTGGGTGTGTACTGCGTGAGTGTCCGGGCAGCCTAATGTTTGCAGTGACTCACATAGAGATGAGGATGCCAAATTGCTGCCACCACAGTTGTATTGACAAACCAAATATATCACATTTGTATTTATAAACCAAATAAAAATGAAACACATGCTAGTTTTAGTAAGAATGCTTCAAATGTATGGCATTGTGGGAGATAACAAGCCAATATGATGTAAAATTTTCTCATAGCCGAGGATACAGCAGCGTAATTTGACCTGCATTTAGTCATTGTAAAGTGAGGAAGTTAAATTTTGTAAACTAGTACACCTTGGTGGTAGGTGGTGGCGACCATCATCCACTCACTTGATGTAGTGCTGCCTACTTCTTCCTTCATATTCTATGTCTGCCCTCCTCTCTTCCGGTTTCTCCCCTCTTTCCTGTTACATTTTATTACTCTTTCCTCTCAAGTGGCTCTACATTGAGTGACAAGCCTAATGGTTTCCTGTAAGCCAGGAAACCATTTACAACGCTGAGTGGTAACCATATAACCAAAACATACATGTTCCCTACGTATCAACAAATGGGTTGGCAGAGAGTTAGTGCCCTTTCCCATAAAACGAGTCACTCAAAGACAAATGGCCACCCCTTACGGGATCGTAGTGTCTGGCTATACGGTATGTGATTTATAGATAGCATACCTTGCTATACTTAAGTATTTTCCCCTTCATGGAACAATTTTTCAATGCACACACATCATGGGTGTACTTTGTGCTGTGTAGTGAAATAGTGATTTGTACTAACCCTATTGCCTTCATAGTTATTTAGCTGCCTGGTGGCCTAGTGAGTTCTGTTGATCCAGATGAGTGTGGTCCACATGAGTTTATTTCTTTCTGTGGTCTATCTGTAGCCAGATGCCATAGTCCCATAAGGGGTGACCATTTGAGTTAGAAGTGATAGGGCTTTACTAGTCATGCTTATGGAAGAGCAGTTGACCATTCTTGCCTTCAGTGTCTTGTTCCTGTGAGTATGAAAGGCAACAGTTGAAGAGAGATGAGAAGGGTGTGGGTCCCACTGGATGAAAATCAGAGGAATGAGTCTGCTGTGCTGCCCAGTCAACAGTTTTGTTCCCACAAATCCCAACACGGGAAGGGAGCCATTGGAGGTGTATGGTTCAGTCAGGTGAGACAAAATTCTGTGAAGGGTGAGGGCTATGTGAATTAGTGTCATATGGGACAGTGACCAGTATGCCTTTAGTGTCTAGACCAGGGGTTCTTAACCAAGGGTATTAATATCCCTTGGGGGTATGGGAATCAAAATCTGGGGGTATGGGACTCATTCTTTGTATAAGCAAAATGTCATTTGCAAATACAGGCTAAAATTCTTATGACTCTTAACAATTCTGTTCCTAGTTATCCATATGTAAAGTAAAACTAAGCTTTTGCCATCTTTTGAAGTCATATTGGCACTTAATGAGACCTGGTGATAATGATTTTGATAAGCTCGGGTATGAGGACATCATGGGCAGTCAGTTCATTGGGGCTCTGTAAAGGATTAATTAAGATCCCCTGTTATAGACTGACAGTATTCTGGCTCTGGGCTAAGAGTGGTTGATGAATGGATGAATACCCTATAACAGTGGTGATTATGCCATTCAGATCCTTAAGCCCGGGGGCACGGTGGCTCAGAGGTAGAGCATCAAGCTCGGGACCGGGGGGTCGCGAGTTCGAGCCGCGCCCTGGACCGCCGTGCCGGGAGGGGTAGCGCTCTCCTGTTACCTAGCGGGGCTATATGATCTCATTGTAAGGTCTAGCTCGGGGATTCTTTAATCCTTAAGCCTGAGGACAGCCCTGATCTTGTACATTTGGTTTGCTTTAATCTGTTTTCATCAGTAACAGGATACTGAAGTGGGCAGAATATCCAAGGCAGAAGTGTTACTAAGCATTATAATTTCGTAAGCGTATATTTATTACTATTTAATATCGTCTCGTGCGATGTTAGATTGAATTTACAATATATTTGAAAATATAGCTATTGGTCCCGGCCGGGGTTTAGTATGGCAGCCGTCGGTGTGGATGGTGATTGGGTGGCAGAGGCGGGTGGCGGCACTCTTCCCCGTCAAGACAACTGTCCGTTACATTTCCCCGCCTCCTAGTGATAATCCTGCCTCAAATCACAAGCATCAAGGCCCAGGAATTTAAGGTAAGGATGGCCAGCAAACCTAAAGTACTCCTTTTACTCAACCCTTATGGGTCAAAACCAGGTGAGACAACCCGCTTAATCATCAATCATCAATTTATTGGCTATACAGTAAATACTCAATGTGGTAAACTGTTTCTTGAAGTACAAGAGAACCGTCTGGCTCGTCACTTCGTGTAGAGACAACTGATGGCACCAATTCGTATTACACCGGGTGAATGGGTAGTAGGGGGTCCCCACCTACCACAAATATAAATTACCTAAATAAGCATAATGATCTTTGCAACACCCATAATCAGTCAAAAACTCTAGACTTCTTCCAACACGTGATCTAACTTAAGTGTATACCAATCTGTCAGCTGCTAGTGAACAATTTATCAGTTCGTTGGCAAAATGGTCAGCCACGTTATAAAAGCCAGGCTAAAGTAACTCATCCCCGGCCCCCTACGATCCTGATGGGGCAATACATGATGAATGGATAATCGGTGGCACTCCAAAATAAACAAAAATACGGTAGGCGGAAAAGGCAACGTAGGCCTAGAATTCAAAGTGCCCACTGGTTTGTCCTTGTGTCATGCCTACCTTATAAACGGTCTCCAAATCACCAGTCATCTCTCCTGTGTAGTCTAGAAGTATGGAGAGAATGGGCTGGGAGGAAAATTGTTGGCGTGTAGTCATTTCAGTTTAATTTTTAAGTTATCCCCTTTGTGGCTACCTTTCCCGCATCTTTCATGATCGTTGACCGAGGAGTCTGTAGACGTGCTTAGCGTCAAACTATATTTGTATTTGCCTATTTACTGTTATAATTACCATACTTTATTTGTATTTTGCCTATTTACTATTATAATTACCATACTTTTTTTTTGTATTTTGCCTATTTACTGTTATAATTACCACTGCTACTGTTTTTATCATTGTTGCACTGGTACGGTGAGTGCTGTAGGCTATCAATTTTTGAGGGGCTTTTCTTCATTCCCTCATCGATCGTTTTCTATAAGGTCTGTTTAAAAAATTCTGCAATATCAGCGCGTAATAGCGACAGCAACTTTTCGTGAAATAATGGAAATGTGTCTCATTCAAGGGCAAGGTTTGGTTAGTGCCTCATTCTGTCATTTTTGTCCCCTACCTCACACCATCTTGGGGTGGGAAGAGGTCTGGATGATGATAAATGATGATGGTGATTCGTAAGAACAGGTTTTCGCAGGAAATCCATAAACATTTAATACTGTATTTAATTGTACTCGTACATTCAGGCATATGTATGCATGGTACACGTCCACACACCGAAATATTACAGGGTATAAAGATAAAAATATGTCAGACAGTATTAATCACACCCAAGCGAATACAACATGCCTTTGATTTGTTCAAGACTGTTTTTATGAACACAGGTGGAGAGGACAGCTGCAGTAGGCACGTTGATCCATGCAGAAGGAAGTGAAAGAGAACACCAGAGGCATATATTAACCTCTTAGAAAGTCCAGGTTTAGCAATGGGGAGAAACTCTGACCATCAAGGCAAGGGATGGAGACAATACCCACTCAGGCCAGGACAGTAGGCAAAGCAGGCATGGTTAGAAGTCCCCTAGAAGCCTACGAAGACCATCAAGAGGTCCATCTAATAATGTCAGGCGTGATTAATGTGTGGTCAGGCTAGAGGTGGCTGTCAGAAGTCTCTTTTCCAGAGTGGAATCCTCAATGGAAATCATTTAGGATGAAATGCTAACAGCCTCTAAGCTGACGAGAATTCCTTGAGTTAGGCGTGGGTAGTGGCGTATAGAGGAGGGCAAGAAGAGATGGGAAGGGTGAGATCTTTGTTGGTCTTATAAGTGGTCGAGTGGTTAGCACTGCTGGCTATGTTGGCCCAATAGCGCTAGGGTCCGAGTCCTGATGTGGGCATCTGGCACACTTTGACTCATATGTCCATCCACCGTGTGAGGGTTGATATGTAAATAAAACGAGTACTTGGGGTAACACCTACAAGTGGTAATTGTTATCGTGAATGATGTAGTGACCTTACATCCCATGAATTGGTTAATAATCTCTCCACAGGCCCCAAGGACTAAATTACAGAGCTGCATACCGTGGCTAAGCGCCTTAAAGCGATTTTTGTAGTGGTACAGGGGACTGGATGGACGTGAGAAATCAATTTTCTTATATTGGTCAATCGTAGTGTTTCATATAAATATTATAATTAACTTTGTTTCATTCTAATGAATTGCTTAATTAATATTTTGCGTCTTAAAGAAGATAAGTTTGGTCAGTTTACATACGGCGTATATAATCGTTTTTACCACGAAGCAAGAATTTTAACAGTAATTTTCTTCTAAAATTGGAATAAAAACTTATAAAAAGATACCAGTCTCGTTAATTTCTGATATTTTTTTTCTCTTGTTTGGTAATATTATAGTTTTTAAAGGAATTACAAGTCCGTTCTAGAAGCAGGAGTTACCCCTCAACCCCGACGTTCTCTCTGTCGATGCAATTGCGGTGTAGGGGAACGTTCGATGAAGGGGCGAGAAAAATCACATATAATCTTAACTGGTAAGTGCGTGTTAGATGTTTTGCTGTTGTTGGGAGAATAGTGGTGGCATGAAGGTTGTGTGGAGATGGAAAATGGAGGGCTGGGAGGGGAAGGAGAAGAGAGATGGGTTGGGATGGTGGTGCTGGCATGGAGGATTGAGGTTTTATTTGTGTATCCGTATATGGTGCTCAGTTTGTTTATTTTTTATGATTTTTTTTGGCAGTATATTTTTATTTCAATAATTTAATACTAGGTAATGTGTCAGTTCCTTTTGCTGCTAATTGGAATGTGTGTGTTTTATTTCAGTAATTATTACCGTACCCTAGTATGTAAGTTCTGCAGTTTGCTGAAAATACTTTTTATTCTGAATTGTATTTATTTATTTGATTATGCTAAAAGGATTCGGTTGAGATTTCTGTGTACATGTTTGAAATTTATGGAGTTTGACATGCTAGTAGAGTAAGAATATTATTGAAATGTTTATTACAGTAGTCAAGTATGATTTTTTGGTAATTTGCTTATATTACTTTATGTAAATGTTATTTGTATTTGTGCTTATGTAGAATGGGTTCAGTTGGGATTTTATGATTAATCTTTGAAATCTCTGTGGTTAGATATGCTTGTGTAAGTGTTCATAAATTCAGTGGCTGGAAGTGCTTGCAGAGTGGCAGTGAGTTTCTTCACTAAGAGCCACTGAGAAACACTGAGGGCCACTCGAAAAGCAAGGTTAGGTTGGGTGGCTCTGTGGCTGTTGGTGAAAAGACTGACCTGGTTAGGTTAGGTTTGGTTGCTCTTGATGGCCCTTGGTGAAAAGACTGACCCAGTTAGGGAAGGTTAGGTTAAGTTAGTTTGTTGTCGGTGGCCCTCAGTGAAGAGACCAACCCGATTAGGTTGTTCTCGGCGGCCCTCAGTGAAAAGACAGATCTGGTTAGGTTAGGTTGCTGTTTGTGGTCCACAGTGAAAAGATCAACTCCATAATGGTGGTGTTGAATTATGCTGATGTTCTTTATTTTTCCCAGCAACAGGAACTCAGTTAGGTTAACCTTTTTGTTACTGGATGACGCAGACTGTGCCCAACCGCGGACAAGTACTCAGGATGTGGGCCGGCTCGGCCTTGGGCGAGTGCTGGGAGAACCCCCAGTTTCCATGCTCGCGGTACTTCTTAAACATTTCATCCTCACACTGTTAGTTTTGCTTCTATCCGCTTGATTTTTATTCCTCATAATCTCAAATTGTTGATAAAAACGTTTGGCGAACATAAATTATGCATTTATTTACGGTGTTTTCTCTTTCCTTCGTGTTTTCTCATAGAAATAGTGTTTACTGTTTGTCTAATGGTAATTGTTACTGAGAAAGTTTTAGGAAATTTCATTAGCTACATTTTGGTATATAAACATTTACTATATGACTATTTGGATTGGTTTTACGTACTGCAAAAAGGAAATTATCTTATGATCGTGCTGCAGTGCGGGAGCAGTGTGTGTTTTGTATGGTCAAAGCTGTTGCTAAATTATTTTTTTCCCCAGCCTTTATTTATGGCTCCATCTGCCTGATGTTTTATTCACGAAGTCTCGAATAGTTGTATTTGCTTGTGGTGTTGATAAAAATGTTTGTTCGGTGAATATAAATTATGCGCTACTTTACGATGTTTTTTCTTTCCATCAAGGGGTGATTTTGTTGGACGCAGCCTGCGTCATCCAGTAACAAGCAGGTGACTTTTGCACTGCCACCCTAAGTATCGAAAGGGTTAATGCCAGGAGGTGCCTCAGGGACCCTTTGGGTGTGTAGTCTGCATTTAACAGGCACCTCACACCACAACTCACTATCCAATACTTTTCCCAGTTGTAATGACTTCTATTTTTATTTACTAATTTGTTTTTGTGAAATTTGACCTCTCAACTTGTTTTGGTTTTTTATCTGTCTATGCATTATATTGATTTTGTAATTTATTCCTGGTTATGGTGGAAATTGTGGATAATGTTCTATTTTTTCTCGTAATCATTGCTATTCCATTCACCACGTGTTTGTTCCCAGTTTTCATGCTTTTCTGTATTTTTAAGGTAATTATTCTAAGCAAGCCTGCCTTTGTAGGCAGGCTTGTGGTTTGGTTATTTATTATTCAGTATTGTGGTTAGGTTAGGTATTATTCAGTATTGTGGTTAGGTTAGGTATNGTGGTTAGAATAAAATTACAAATATTATATCAGTACAGCATTCTTCTGTTACCGAGCTGTGGCGGGCAGATAGGAACCTGTGATTAAGGTAGTGAACTTACCCCAAGCACTCACATGCAGCGTACAGTACGCTGGCAGAGTTCCTTCAGTGGTATGACTTTGGTTTAATATTTACTCTTGATATGAGAGCTGTGAGCAGAAAGTCAGCTTCTGTTAATCTTCTACTAAATATATATAATAAAAAAATATACAGTACTTAATTATTGCAGCCTTTCATGGACTTAAGGAATTTAGTGCTAAATTTGGTCATCATGTGCGAATCTCATTTTGTTTGACTAATGTGGGGTCAATAGCCAGACATCATAATCCTGGAAGGAGTGGCTGCTTGGCTTTGTTAGTTGTTTTACAGGGAAGGGCACTAACCTTCTGCTAACCCATATGTTGGTACATAGGGAACATGTGTGGATTGGTTATAGGGTTACCGCCCAGAGTTGTAAATGGCCCCTTACATTGTAGAATTACAGTAATACCTCGATGTCCGATACCCCAACTTAACGATAGGGGGTAGAAATATCACCATGCCCCGCCTAATGGTGTCCAAACCCTGGTTTAACTTTTTATTTTTTTATTTTTTTAACCATTTTGATATTTTAGACTAAAATTGTGTGTTTAGGTTGATTTATAAACTGTTTTTATACTTAGGTTAATGTGTTTTAGCCATAGGTGGGGTGAACATTGTCATTTTGGGGTACAGGTTACTCTGCTTGATTTTTTCCAGACTAATATTGACAGTTTTAAGATATTGTTGGTTTTAGTGAGTTATTTGTAGGTATTAGGTTAGCTTAATTTACAGCCGTTAGGCCATTTGGATTGGCTTTAAACATGTTTTTGGGCTCATTTGGGTGGGTTTTGGACTTGGTTTGGGGAAAAACCCAAGGCTGGTAAACGCTTCTGATTACTTACACGTTAAAAGTACCCTGATATTTGATACCGTGCCTAACAATGGGGTTTTACCTAAGCAATTACATTGTTAAACTGGGGTTTGCCTGTATATTAATGTATTATAATGCATTGAAATATCACAAATTCTTTAGCTCTCTTATTTGTATTTTTATTTTAAAGAACTATAAAGTGATAACTGCACTACACTTGTATGTTTTAAAATGTTATTAACCCATGGCATCTGGGTGTCATGTATATGTGACGGCCCAGGGACGTTCGGGTGGCATGTTATGTAGTGTTTTGCGGCATTGTTTGAATATTCCGTGGGTTATTTCCACCACATGCAGCTTCTGGCAACCCTCCTTCACGCATCCCGGTCACACTCCAGTTTCCTGTGCACCTCCATAATGGATAGACCCACACAAAAAGTTCTCCCTGTGTCCGGACCCTCAGCTGAATGCCTGCAGCCACCAGCTTCAACACCAATGAAGTCCAAAGGCCCGAAAAGAAAGGGCCTTAGTGATAGTGCGATAGGGAGATGAATTGACATTATCTCCAACTGTGAGTGGGGAAAGTGACTCTTCCTCAGAGGAAAGCAACCTTCCTATGATGAGTGTCGAAGTTTATGCTTTGGATGAGGAGGGTGGCTCACATGAGTCCTACACTTTGTGCCGGTTGTTTCCCCCTCTATGTTCATCTGCTATTTCCAATGCTGGGAATGGTTCAGAGGGTATTGACGATCCCAGAGAGGAGGATATTGGTACAGATGAGAAGATGGAAGAGGAGGGAGGGAGGAGGAAGCACTGTAGGGCAAGCCTCGCACCAGCGCATGACTCGCATCCTACCATGGAATTGTCACTTGACCTGCCACTACACCAGCTTCTCCACTAACCACTCTACCTACCAGTTGACCTGTCACTTGTCCTGCTTCATGACCTGCCTCACAATGTGCCTTGCCTCACCGGCCTGCCTCACAACATGCCATGCCACACTGGCCTGCCTCGCCATGTGCCTTGCCTCACCGGCCTGCCTCACAGCATGCCTTGCCACACTGGCCTGCTTCACCATGTGCCTCGCCTCACCGGCCTGCCTCACGACATGCCTTGCCACACCGGCCTGCTTCACCATGTGCCTCGCCTCACCGGCCTGCTTCACAACATGCCTTGCCACACCGGCCTGCCTCGCCATGTGCCTTGCCACACCGGCCTGCCTCACCACATGTCTCGCCACACTGGCCTGCCTTGCCATGTGTCTCGTCTCACCAGCCTGCCTCACGACGTGCCTTGCCACACTGGCCTGCCTCGCCATGTGCCTCGCCTCACCGGCCTGCCTCGCCATGTGCCTTGCCACACCGGCCTGCCTCGCGACATGCCTTGCCACACCAGCCTGCCTCACCACATGTCTCGCCACACTGGCCTGCCTCACCACGAGCCTCGCCACGCTGGCCTGCCTCACCACCTGCCTCGACAAGCCGACCTGCCTTACCATCTTGCCTTGCAACATGATCCTGCCTCATCACCACAGCCAGGCACGTCTGGGTGTGCAGGTGCACGGCCACATTCATTTTATGGCCGACAGACACGTGTCCGTCACCTTCTTTCACCATCACCACCACCACCACCAGGATCACCATCACCAGCATCATCACCACCACCACCACCTGCCTCATCAAGTGATTATAGGCCAGATTCTTCACCACAGTGCCCTGCTGAGGGCCAGGGCAGGGCACGGGGCAGACCACTTGCACAGCAGGCAGGGCAGGGGCCAAGGGTAGATACGATAGAAACATTCCCCTGGGAGGAAGGGACAGGGTTTCAGCCCGATGTACCTGTATTTGATTAATCAAATGCCGGCGTGCAGCCAGAATTCCCTTACAGTGCCACATCCACTCCTCTTGATATTTTTATTGTTTTTTCACCACGACACTGATGGATTTTATTGTGCATGAAATCAGATCTTTCAGGGAATACTGCTGCAGTTGGGGTGAAACCTTACACATTCTTGAATGTGCAAAAGTGAAGGACTGGGCACTGATGAATGTAAGTGAGATGTATGTTTGGGTTGCATTGATGATGTTGATGCCACACACACAAAAACACAATATACATGACTACTGGTTGGTGGACAGTATTGCACCAACACCTCTGTTTGGAAAACACATGCCACGAGACAGGTACCTTGATATCCTCAGGTACCTGCATTTCTCTCCCAACACGGGTCCACATCTGAATGATAGGTTATGGAAAAATTCGCTTGCTTTTGGAAATGATAAAGGATAAATTTAGGTCATATCTCAGACCATTCCAGAAAGTAGTTATCGAAGAGTTGCTTGTCCTGTTCAGGGGATGGCCTGCCTTCATACAGAACATACCATCAAAGAGGCATCGGTTTGGAATATAGTTTTTTGTATATATTGGAAAGAAAAGGGAACTGTACTTTGTTGATTTGGCAAAGGCCTTTGACAGAGTCCCTAGAGAGGTGGTGAAGTGGGCAATGAGAAAGCTTGGGTCCGATTACTGGCTGGTTAGTGTGGTCATGTATGTGGGTGCTTGCACCCAGGTAAGAGTGAATGGAGATTTGAATGATGAGTTTTCCGTGAATGTTGGTGTGCATCGTGAGTCAGTTTTGAGACCCTTTTCGTTTATCATGGTACTTGAAGCCCTCCCACATGACTTCAGAAATGGACTCCCTTGGGAGATGTATGCTGATGATTTGGTGCTGATTGCAGAGAAAGACAGGGAGGTGAAGGAAAGATTTAGGAAGTGGAGAGATGGTATGGGGCATAAGGGCTTAAGGGTGAATGCAGATAAAACAAAAGTGATGATATCTAGGGTTGGTGGTGGTACAGTCAAAGAAGAGGGAGAGTGGCCATGTGCAATTTGCCACGAGGGCTTGGGAAGTAATTTCATCTTGTGCAGTGTTTGTGATAAATGGGTGCACAAGAGATGTAGTGGTATTAGAGGTAGACTGCGAGATAATGCTGATTTTATGTATGCGGTGTGTCGGGGAGAGCAGGTGGAGATTGTCAGGTGTGAAAGGATTGAACTTGCTGGTGAGTCTCTCGATTGTGTGGAAGAGTTTTGTTATTTGGGAGACGTGCTGGAGGTGGGGCTGGAGCTAGCTCTGTTGCTAGGGTGAGAAGTGGCTGGAAGAAGTTCAGGGAGCTGTTGCCTCTGCTAACATTGAGAGAACTCTCCCTACATGCTAAGGGGTCTTTGTATGCAGCATGTGTTAGGAGTGTGACGCTGCATGGTAGTGAGACCTGGACAGTAGAGGATGAGGATATTCGCAGGCTCAAACGTACAGAAATGACAATGATTAGGCGGATGTGCAGTGTGTCCCTGTGTACAATGCCTGGGGGGGCTGGTTTAAC
>JAGKTI010009866.1:12944-29848 GCA_018397915.1 Birgus latro
TGTTTACATATAGCTTTCATCTCTATGAACAGTGTTGTGAAGTTATTCCCGTCCTATACTATACTATACTATACCATACTGTATAAGCATTTACCTCATAATCTGAGCGTTGGTGAATTGTAATGGTTCCAGTGTTTTATTTGCTTATTATTCATAGTATGTGATAAATTTCAATACTTAAAAAATAAATAACTTTGATGCCATGAACTCCATTCCAGTTCATATAAAAGAATATTGTTTAAAACACACACACACACACACACACACACACACACACACACACACACACAATTCGTTCGTTTTTGAAGGCTCCAACATGCTTGCTTGCATCGGCCTTGGTCACCTAATTCAGCAGTGTCACATCTTCTTCCATGTTATTTGTGCCATCCATTGTGTTCCCTTGGTGTTGTCTGTTAAAGAAAGTATGACTTATACAGATATTATTTTGGATTAATTTTCCATATGTGTTTCATAGATGAGATACTGCACTAAACTATCATACAGATGAGATACATTTTTCCCAGTCTCATCCAGCATGCAGTATAGTATGGTATGATTTCTGATTTTGTTGAAATCATTGCATTGTATTGCAGAGGTTATTTAAGTATTAAGAGTTAAGCATTTTTTTTGGGGGGGAGAGACTAGGGTCTTTAAAAATATGGCCTTCATTCCAGTCCTGTGATCACATCCGTCCATAGTAAACATCATAGTGTACAAAGATCTCCGTCCATGTCAGTAGTAATTGTACTGATATGTATAGTACGGTATATTTTATAGTACAGATTGATTTGCATATATTAAGTGTATTTATATATATATATAAGAAAATTTAATGATAGTTAGTTGTATGTGCTGTATGTCCATCCATTGGTGAAGATATGGTATTTGTATGAATGTAGTAATAAGCATATTTTGGTACACATTTAAGGTATGTAGATATTGTTTAACTTTATAAATATATGAATTTGAGCTATCTGTTGTCTCATTGTTATTCTTATCTTGGTAATAGGTACATTTACAGACATCTATCCATCCTTCCATCATCCAATCCTGTGTTGCCCCATGAGGAATGTAAGAGCCCGGGGCTAAGAAAGTTGGTCCTGACATTGAAGATGAGAGTGACCAGCCTCACTCATCCCTGAGTGGCATTACATGAGCAATAAACCCCAACCACCCCTTGGAAATAAACCTGCACAGGCTCAAACTGACTGGAGTGCCGTAATTACTCACTAAACCACCAGGTGCCATGATTTGGTTATATGGTTACCACCCAGCGTAGTAAATGGTTTCCTTGTGTACAGGAAACCATTTGGCTGGTCACTCAGTGTAGAGTCACCTATAGACAGAAGGAAGAGGAAAGAATGAAGGGAAGAAAGACAGAAGAGAGAATGTAAAGTCACCCGCGGGCAGAAGGAAGAGGAAGGAATGAAGGAAAGAAAGACAAAAGAGGGAGTATAAAGTCACCTGTAGGCAGTAGGAAGAGGAAAGAAAGACACAAGAGGAAGGAAGGAAGAGAGGAAAGGGCAGACACCCAAAGCAGCATTACATTGAGTGAGTGGATGGTGAGTGCCCCCACCTACCATTACAGAGTTATTTCTGTACTGCCTTCAGAGAAGAGATGCATAACATGCAATGTAGTTGTGCTGGATCCGTCAGGAATATTCAGACTGCCGTATAAAGGAAATTTATATAATTTTAATGATTTATTGGTTTCCTTTTAGAATACTTGTATGGTAATGTACCTCATGTATAGGTATGGTATTCATGTTTGTACTGTATGAGTTCTGTCATTTGTGTGTCACTAAAATGCCTTAATACAGTATAGATGAAAGTGAAGATCTCTTTGTGTCTCTTTAGGGTTGGAACATCATAGGATCCATAACTTGGCAGCAGGTGACTGGGTGAATTTACTGAGCTCCCAGAGTATCATCTTTGCCGTCATCATCTTTGACATCATTATCAGTAATCCATCCATCCATCCATCATCTAATCCTATGTTACCCCATGAGAAGCAAAGGAGCCCAGGGTTAGGCAAGTTGGTCCTGACATTTGAGATGAGAGTGACCAGCCTCACTCATCCCTGAGTGGCATTATGTGAGCAGTAAACCTCAACCACCCCTTGGATATAAACGTACATTGGTTTAATCCGATTGGAACGCCTTAATTGCCCACTAAATCACCAGGTGCCATAATTTGGCTTTATGGTTACCACTGAGCGTAGTAAATGGTTTCTTGGTGTACAAGAAACCATTTGGCTTGTCACTCACTGTACAGTCACCCATAGGCAGACAGAAGAGGAAAGAATGAAGGAGAGAAAGACAGAAGAGGAAGAGAGGAAAGGGCAGACCCAAAGCAGCACTACATCAAGTGAGTGGATGGTAATAATGATAAGAGTGATGGTGATGATTGATTGAATGGTAAAACGAAATATAAAACTGATGGTGCAACTGCTAGGGTCATATGCTGCAGGACATCACGGCAAAAGACGGTAACAAAAAATAAGTACAGACAAGAATCTAAAGCGCAAGCAAAAATATAGACACTAAAATCAATAAAACACCAAAAAGAATCATTAAATACCAAAACAAAACACCGAATAGTAAATCTCACTGAAGCAGGCTAGCTGCCTCCACAAAGTTTAGGGTTTTCCCTCCTATACAACAGACAACCTCCCCAAACACTGATGATAAGACAGTACGAGCCACCATTCTCCCGGTGCTCAGAGAGGCTCTGATGGCGTAAATTTCCAAGACTAGGGCATTCAACCAGCAAGTGCCGCACAGTCAGGGGGATCAAGCAATCCTGATAGAAAGGAAAGAGGGGGAGTGCCCTCCATTAAAAATATGTGAGAGAACCAGATGTGACCTATTTGCAGATGACAAAGCTGTCTCCCATTGGCAAGACAAGCCTTGGTAATTGAAGGAGCCCACCTTGCAACAAATAGCACTCATATTGTTAGCCCCCACCACATCCCAGCAGTCTTGTCAACAATGCCGAATCCATCCAGCAATAAAAGGGTAAAATTCATATGCAGGCAGCCAGTGCAGAGGAAGATGGGATCCCAGAGTAGCAGGAAGGCAAGCCAATGCTGCCTTAGCCAGCAACTCAGCCTGCTCACTCCCAGACACTCCCACGTGAGCAGGAACCCAATCAAACTCCATACAACTGCCATGACAGCCAAAGAGGAAAAGCTACTCTAAAATTGATAAATGATGGTGATGATGCTGATACTGTAATGATGAGAATGGTAATAATATGCTAATAACAGTAATAATAATTAATCTCTCTATCTGTTGTCAGATGCCTTAATCCCTGAAGGGGTGGCCACAAACAAATTGCCTCCATGTCACCCTGTCCCCCACCATTTCACTACCCTGCTTCCAGCTTACACCCCTCTCTCATATACCTCTCCACTCCATCCCTCCATCTCATACTTGGCCTTTCCCTTCCTCCATCTCACATACACTCTTCTCATCAGTCTCTTGCTCTTCATCCTCTCCATATGGCCAAACCACCTCAGTGTATTTCTCCTAACGCTTTACATAACATCCATATCCACACAACAACGCTCCTTCACTTCCTCATTTGCTAGTCTGTCTCGTCATGTGACTTCACATGCTCCTCTCAAATAACTCATTTCCACTGCTCTCACTTTTGACTTTTGTCCCTCCAACAAGGTCCATGCTTCACTTCCATACTTAGAGTTGGTATCACAATACTGTTTTTTACATCCGTGCTCACTTCCCTGTTTCTTATCACTGCTGTCAAAGAACCAGCAACCTTTCTTCCTTGTTGTACCCTTTCAAGCACTTCACCCTCTAAACTTGCATCCTTACTCATCACACTACCCAAGTACTTAAATGCACTCACATTTTCCATTTCCTCCTCATCCAACCTCACCGTACATCCAGTGACTTAATTTCTCTCGAAGACTGTAACTTTACTCTTCCCTACATTCGCCTTTAGATTCCATTTCTTACACACTCTTCCAAACTCATTCACCAAGCCTTACAGCTCCCCTTCATCTTCACTGAACAAAACAATATTATCTGCAAACAACAGTACAGGGAGTTTCCAAACACTGCCCTCTCTCATTAGGGCCAACATCCCTGCCCTACCTTGCATCTCTTTTATAACCCCATCCAAATATAGACTGAACAGTCATGGAGACATGACACATACATGTTTCAATCCAACCTTCAAATAGAAAAATTCGATTAGTTCATTGTCCACATGCACTGCAACCTTAGCACCCTCGTACATACTCTTCAGTGCATTGAGCAACTTCCCATTTACTCCATATATTCTCAATACTTTACACAGTTCTTGTGTATCCATCTTGTCATATGCATTCTCCAAATCCATGAAGGCTGCATACACCTTCTTTCCCTTCTCTCGAAACTTTTCCACTAAAGACATAAGAATGAATATCTGATCTACACAACCTCTTCCATTCCTAAAACCTCCCTGTTTTTCTCCTACTAATTCCTGTTATTTCCCTAACTCTGTCAATAAGTATCCTACCACATACTTTTTCTGTTACACTAAGACAAATGCCCCTATGATTACCACACACTTCATTTTCCCCTTTTCTTTTGTACAGGGAATTAATTACACCTGCTTCCAATCCTCCAAGACTCTACCTTCCTCCCAAGCCAATCTGCACATCTTCCACATCCATTCTACTACTATCTCTCCCCCATGCTTTAGCATTTCACCACACACTCCATCAAAATCTGGGGCTTTCCCCATTTTGACTTTCTTCATTGCTTCCACAACTTCCATCCTACTGATTTCTTCCTCTCTTGTCACATCCCTCATGCAAGTAGATTGAAGGAAGAGTTCTGGACAAATGTGGAAGTGTGCATGGAAAAGTTTGAAAGGAATGAGAGTGAGTTTTTGATTGGAGATATGAATGGAAAAGTTGGGATTGTGAAGGTGGGTGGAGTAATTGGTGAGTGGGGTGTGCCTGCAGAAATGAATGAGAATGGCAGTGCTCTAGAGGACATTTGTGCTGGGAAGGAGTTGGTGATAGCCAGTACCCTCTTTAAGCACAAAATGATCCACAGGTGTATATAGTGAGTGATAGAAGGGTGGGTGGTGAACTGAATGAACAGAAGGCAATGACTGATTATGTGTGTGTGGATGATAGAATGAGAAGTTGTGTAATGGATGCAAGAGCATGTGGAGGTTGGGGGAGTGGATTTTATGACCACCACTTGGTGGTGGTGAAAGTCAAGGTTCGATGCAATTGAGGAATAGAAGGGATGGACAGGAGGAAGTAGTCCATACAAGGAGGGTAGGAAGGTTGCAAGAGGATGGAAAAAAGGCAGAATATAAGATAGAAGTGGAGGAGCAATTGGGTAAATATGATTTGGAGTAGATGAGGGACGTGGAAGGTGTGTGCAAAATATTCACAGAAGAAATCTGTGCAGCATATGAGGTGGTGTGTGGGGTGAAGAGAAGGTGAAAGGGGGTGCAAGGAACAGCATGGTGGAATGAAGAGGTGAGACAGGCTGTGGCACAAAAGAAGAAAGCATATAGTGAGTAGATGAGAAACAGGTGTGGAGGAAGTTGAGAGATGGAAGAAAGAGTTATATGCAGAGAGGAAGAGAGAAGTGAAAAGATTAATAAAAGAGAGTAAGAGAGTGAATGAAGAATTTGGAAGGAATATGAGTGTAAAGTGGAGGGAATGTAAGAAAATTTTCTGGAATGGTGTAAAGAGATTTAGACAGGATGACACAGAAGTTAGTCGGGGAGTGAAAGATAAAAATGGTAGATTGCCAGTGGAGAAGGAAGAAAAAGTGAGCAGATGGAGAGAACGCATTATGGAATTGTTGAACATAGAGAATGAAAGCAACGCGAGTATAAGTGGCTGGGAGACGGAGGGATGTGATAAGAGATCCATCCATCCATCCACCATCCGGTCGTACGTTGCCTCATGAGGAGCGTAGGAGCCTGGGGCCAGGCAAGTTGGTCCTGACATTTAAGATGAGAGTGACCAGTCTCACTCATCCCTGAGTGGCATTACATGAGCAATAAGCCCCAAACCATCCCTTGGATATAAACCTTCACTGGCTCAATCCGATTAGAGTGCCATAACTACCTACTAAAACACCAGGTGCCAGAGTGCCGTAATTACCCACTAAACTGCCAGGCACCATAATTTGGTTAAATGGTTAGGTAGTAGATGGTTTCTTGGTGTACAGGAAATCATTTGGCTTGTCACTCAGTGTAGTCACTCATAGGCAGAAGGAATAGAAGAGAATGAAGGAAAGATAGACAGAAGAGGGAGTGTAAAGTCACCCGTAGGCGAAGGACGAGGAAAGAGTGATGTAAAGAAAGACAGAAGAGGAAGGAAAGAAAGAAGGAAGGAGTAAAGGAAGGGACAGACACCCGAGAGCAGCACTACTTCGAGTGAGTGGATGGTGAGCACCCTCACCTACCACACTTAATGATTAATAATAATGGTAATAAGTGATATAATAATAATAATACAGTAATAAAATTGATTATTACCATTCTTTCCTCTTCCTTCTGCGTATGGGTGACTCTACACTGAGTGACAACCAAATGGTTTCCTGTACACCAGGAAGCCATCTACTATGCTGGGTGGTAACCATATTACCAAATTATGGCACCTGGTGGTTTAGTGAGTAATTAAGGCACTCCAATCGGATTGAGCCGGTGCTGGATCATATCCAAGGGGTTGTTGGGGTTTATTGCTGATGTAATGCCACTCGGGGATGAGTGAGGCTGGTCACTCATCTTAAATGTCATGACCAACTTGCCTAGCCCCGGGCCCCTACGCTTCTCATGGGGCAACACAGGATTAGATGATTGATGGATGAATGGATAATTACCACATAAAGATGAGGTATAGTAGTATCCAGAAGGAAAGTATTGTAAGTGCAGTGCAAATGTAGACTTTTCATGTACAGTAGTATGAACAGTGAAAAGTTCCACACCAGCATTCATACATCAGTTGAGGCTTTGAAATTCTAACTCCATCTCAGAAGCAAAACCCTGTTCATATTTTTTAATACTGTATAAGTATATAACTGACTCTCAGGTTGAAAAAAGGTCTGGATGATGTGGAGGATAAAATTACATACATACATTTCGTGTAGGGCAGTTTTCCTTGGGAAGCTTTTTTTTTTCTTTTTTTTCTGTGGCTGTTTACCAAGCAATGGGATCTCCTTCAGCATTCCATTCAGGCCTCTTAACTTGTGGAGTGCAAGTCACAGCTTCAATTGTGTTTACAGAGGAGTGTGAACCACAGCTCAGGTTATGGCAAACAAAAACTCACACATCAAAACTGCACAATTGGGAGGCTTCTAGGGTAGGTATTGGTACTCCATAGATTAACCTTGGGGTCCCTTCGAAGTATCTCCTCACATGTTTTCCTTGATTACCAGCTGGAAGTGCTCCTTCCCTACATCACCAGCAATGGTTTTACATTTCAGGGGGTCCTGGGCAGGAGAGTCACATGGGGCCATCCAGCATAACTTGTGATTTTCATATCCTGACATTAAAATACCAGTAGCTTCTCTACAGACCAATTCAGGTTCTAAAATATTCTTACTTAACTCTGATGTTGGGTCGTAGACAGGTGCACTGACCATCCCCTCGCTCGATGTAGTGCAGCTTTGGGTGTCTGCCCTTTCCTCTCTTCCTTCCTTCCTCTTCTGTCTTTCTTTCCTTCATTCTTTCCTCATCCTTCTGCCTATGGGTGACTCTACTCTGAGTGACAAGCCAAATGGTTTCCTGTACACCAAGAAACCATTTACTATGCTGGGTGGTAACCATATAACCAAAATATGGTGCCTGGTGGTTTAGTGGGTAATTAAGGCACTCTGATTGGATTGAGTCGATGCAAGTTTATATCCAAGGGGTGGTTGGGGTTTATTGCTCACATAATGCCACTCAGGGATGAGTGAGGTTGGTCACTCTCATCTCAAATATCAGGACCAACTTGCCTAGCCCCAGGCTTCTACACTTCTCTTAGGGCAGCACAGGATTGAATGATGGATGGATGGATGGAACTGTGATGTTAAGTGAAATTAATAAAAATAAAATTGTATTACAATATCTATCACTAGTATTATGATGATACTGTAGCCAAAGTCAGGGTCTCCTTTGTGGTGGGGCCCTGGGCAGTTGCCCAATTTACTCCTCCATAAAGCCACCACTGGCCTCACCTAATTACTCTCACAAATTTTCTCCCACCCATATATATCATGCCCTCAACATTCTCAGTTCCCAAGTCTTCTCCTAAATCTGTGAGGGGGCAGGCTGGATCAGTGGTAAAGCACCTGACTCGAGACCAAAAAGTCAAGAGTTCACAGCTCGCCCGGGTAGCTGGGGCAGGCTGGATCAGTGGTAAAGCACCTGACTCGAGACCAAAAAGTCAAGAGTTCACAGCTCGCCCGGGTAGCTGTCCTGCTGGGAGAGGTAGCGCTTTCTCGTCACCTAGCAGGGCTATATAATCTATCAAAGTCTAGCTCGGGGAATTCATTTCCCCGTATTAAAAATTCCAGCAAAAATTCCTAAATCTGTGGATGTTGTTCGGTCCCACAGTGTGATACCACACATTTGCCCCATCTTTCTCATTTCATTGTGCTCAGATTATGAACATGCACCTTCTTTACTGCCAATGTTTTACTGCCATACTGCATTACGCTGTGCACAAAACATAAAGTTTCCCTCCTGTATGTAGAGAGAGTCCCTTCATTGTCAGTAGGGCACAAAAACTCTTAATGTTTTTCATACTTTTTTTTTCCCCCCTGCTCTCTCAGTTAAGCTAGTTTTAATGCCCCACTCACCCACCTCCATGCTAATCATACTCATTCAAGTAGCAAAACTCATATTCACACACAAGCCACATCCCCAATGTGTCTCCTCCAGCCTAGCTGACCATATGAATTCATATGAATGTAACACAAAGGTAATTACATGTACCATGCAGTCTGCTGTACCATGCACACCACATTTCTTATGTACCTACACTCCTCAAACACCATACAAAATAGAGGTTCTATCAGCTGTTTTCTTGCATATAACACCCACAGTGGAAGGGTTAATTAATGAGTTTTGTTGTTAGATGAAGTACGATATATTTGATGACTTCTTATGATTTTGTGCATGTAAAGCTATATATCCAAACTTTGCCTTAAGTAGGCCTCGTTATCACCTGATTGCTCCCACTGAAAAGAAGTTAATTCTGATGTTTAACAGTATTGGCAGACAGTAAAAATATCCTTGGAGTGAAGCTCCCCCTCAGCCTAGTGTCTTTGTCATTGAGACCTATGCACAACCTGCCTGTCAGTTCTTTGTCTCATGCCTCAGAGTGAGCTCCCCTGCCTCCCGGGACCCTTTTGCTTGTGTTGTTTTGACTTATTTGTGTTCCAGTGGTGACACTGCTGCACAGTTTTTCAGGCCGTTAGCATCACACCATGGTCTTTGTGGATGTCCTTTGGCCTCTGTAATGTGTGTTGTTAGGTGTTTATGAATGTAGTAAGGCAGAGTAGTTGCTGCTTCTTCCATGCTACAGTATTTTTCATCTTGACTTCTCTTCTCCCGCATTACTTTTTTCCATCCCTTACCCTATTTAGCTCTTGAGTGCACTTCATTGGGGTTGGTTAGCCCCCCTCCCCCCCCTCTCTCTCTCTCTCTAGTTTTTTAAGTGCTCTTGCTGCTTTGGTGCTGTTCAGCAGTCTTTACTCTTTTTAACATTTTCTTCTGAAAGAGGAAAAGCTGAGAAATGAAGCAGTTACAGATGAGCATAAGTGTAAGGTATTGGAGGAGTTAGGGTTAGTGAATTAGAAGCACATTTATGTGTATTAAGAAAATTAGTGCAGTGCAAGTTGTTGGTGTGGCTCCAGGCTCATCTGAATCTGAACCCAGTGGACTGCAGGCTGAAGTTGCCTTTCTCATACAGTCCACCATCCCCCTTTAAGGGGATAGGATGTTGAGGGATGTTTACATAACCAATGGATGTATCAGAGTCACCATGCAAAAATATCCCTTTCCGGCATTGCCAGGGTGCATATGTTTATGGAATGTTTCACTTGCTTGGATGTAAATGAGCCTGAATGGATGTGAATGTACATGTTGTGACCTGAAATGACCTTATTGGATCCAGATTGACCTGAATGGGCCAAATTGACCTTAATGGATGTGTGAATTAATCTTAAACTCCTTGCAAAAGACATTCCAATATTAATCATTAGACACTGATTGGTAATTAAATCAGGCAGAAGAATAGCTGACCTTATCAAATTATGTTTTCCTGTCTGTAAGCTATGATGCAGGGAGACAGTTGAAGAATGTTCTTGATCATATTGCGAGTATTTTTGTATTTCATCAGATAGGTTTAGAAAATTCTGCCAGTAAATGTTCAGATACTTGGTTATATTATCTTTTCATTGTGCAGTATTATAGGACATTTAAAAATCATTATGCCACTCTGATTTTCGTTTTTGCAGAGGAAAAAACCTATTTCATATTCTAGATGCCTTCCAAGTTAGAATAGTAGCAACTACTGTATATGTATGCAGCACAGGATCTTTGACAGTATAACAATATGTTTAATTCTTTCGCCATTTTTTGTATTCCTTTAGTTCTTGTCTTCTGTTACCTAAACTGCCATGCAGTTACTCAAGAGTAGTGAATATGTGGCTTGCAGAAAGAGTTTACCACTCCGGTAAAAGGTCAGTGATTTCCATTGGAAAAATCTAATGAAGTCCTGCATTGTTGGAAAATCACCAAGCAAATCCTGTTTCATTTCATTTCTCTCATGACTTTCTGCGCTGAATGAACTTGTCTCACTCCCAGCTTGCATGTGCATGCCCTCTGTAGTGTGATGTCTTCTCAGTGTTGAATTAATAAAGGTGAACATGTAGAAGGCTGGGTGGGAAGAAGTTGTGGTGAGGGAATGCATACATCCACATGGCAACACCACTTGGTCTCCGGAACTGAGAACCAATGACTGCTGAGCACCTGTTATCCTGGTTTTGATTTGCCTTCTCTGAGTAGTTTTTCCAGCTGAATCTCTCCACAGTCCTTCACTAGGGTGAAATGTATCCACAGCATTGTTTTGTGAGACCTACAAAGTTGAGCCTTAATTAGCATATTCTGCATTTGCTATTTATTACAGTATTTATGATGGCCCTGATCTTGCATTTTGCCATATAGAAGTATCAGTTTAACATGAGCTATTCAGGCATCTTAATTATAAATAAGCTGATCAAAGGTTTACATTCAGTTAGCTTACCTGTATTGCTGTAGTCAAGCTCCTGTTAAATTGTGAAAAAGGATGAGGCAGTGATGGTGTTATGGTAGATGGCAGCTGTACTGTTACCTCACCCCACAGCACCTCTAAGGTCACATTCTCCAGGTCAGAGCTCAGATAATTTTCCAATGTCAGACCTGAGGAGACAGTTGAAAGGGGGTCATACAATGGATGAGGAAAAAAAATGAAAGGGGAAGAGTGTTAGGTATAAGCGGGGGAAAATAAGGGAGATTACTGTATGTGTAGCATGAATATGATGCAGACTGCTGTATGAACTTCCTGGCACCAGATTTGTGATACTTTTCCTGTTGCCAATAAACTCTGCAAGGTGATGTCAGTTGCATGGGTTCCTATACTGTCACCAGGAAACAGCTCTGGCCTTCTGTAAGATCGATCATGCCTGCCTGATTCACTGTCATCTCCTGGAGGAAAGGTCCCATCCTTGTTGTGATTATTTTCCTGTCTCTCTAGCAGTGCATCTTTTGTTATAGCTTGCTGCAAGTCCCTTTCCACTTTATGGGTAGGAGATGAGTCACAGTCTGTCTTGGATTCTTGGTACAGCAGCTAGTGTGATGGGAGGAAACATTCTCATTTTAAGGGAGTAGGCTTCCTTGTATATATGTGACTTTTGCATGTAATTTAATGGTATGTGATGTTTATAGATTTAAATACTGTAATACAGTATATATTTTACTTACAAATTGGGCTGTTTGTCAGCAGTAACATTTGCTGTTATGTTACCGGGAAAATCTTCCTAAATCAGTTTTTGTCATTTGAACATATGAAAAACAGGGATCCCCTGTACAGTCATGATTGTATGCAATAGAGTTATGTCTAGGGAAGACCTATCACGTACTGATTTATAATATACTGATGTTGATTTAATATGGGTTAATGGGGATTCATTGAGGGTCAAGGGCCACATGACCTAAAATTTCAAGAAACTTTATTGTTTCTGGCTTGCCCTCGGGGCCCTAAGTTGCACCATAAAAAGTTATCACTCTCCTTAATGTTGCACACTGCACCGTTCATTGTGCACTTTTGTTTAGCGATGGTGTCAGTGTTTCAGTGGCCTTGCACACATGAGACAGAGTGAAAGGGAGACAATCACAATACATGTAAACACTGGGAAGCCATCTTGGCTCAAATGTCTGACTGTTGGCTTGTGTGAGAGGCACTGGGTAAGCACGGAATTGTCACACAAGGCCATCACAAATAAAGTACAAGAGAATTCCATGATCGTTAACCTGAAAGTAGGTCTGACTTGTACTTCGACATTCTGTCAATTTATCGCATACCAAACTAGCATATACTGAGTCATAGCTGTATTTCATCTCCTTGAATGAAGGGTGTCTCTTCATGAATGACAGCAATAAGAACTGCTCAGTAATAAGCTAAAATCAATAGGAGGGAAGACTGTCACAGTAAATAACTGCATGGGAAGAATATGACATCACAATGATCCTCAGATTCAGGGATGTTGCCAAATGGTAGGAAGCACTTGTATAGCATACCAGGAATTTAGAAACCCTGCAAGAGGATTTTCTGCCTTTACAGCATTCAGTAGAGTTATGAACACTCTAGCTGTAGCCCTTTTTTGATCTAGATTCAAGATGAATCTTCCTAGCCTCCACAAAATATTGGTAGTAGTCACAGAGAGAGGTAATATCTCTCTTCCATATGAAAATATGCATTTAATGATGGCAGAGACAAAATATAATTAGTTCAAAACCTCTCAGTTAAATTTACTTGGCAAAATGAAGTACACAGTGAGTGAAGAAGAAATAAACCTTCCATTTACAGGGACTAATAATGAGGTGTTTTTTTCAAATGAGAAATGACCCAAGAACTTTAGATGAATTATTAGAAACCCTCAATATATCGAAACTTCTTTTAATGAATTCCGGTTTTAACGACCATCATGAGCTGGCAGAACGTTATGTGCGTTTAACAAATTTTGTTTGGTAAAAGAATGGATGCATGGAAAACACCGACCAGTGTGGTGTCCCTACGCATACACACATGAAGACCTGCGCTCCTCTGCATGCTGCAGAATGCTTCACCAGTCTTTGGGTGACCAACGTCATGAGAGGAGCCATAAATAGAGCATTTATTGTGAAAAAGAGATAGACCAAGCTGTACATCAAACAATGCTTTATATTTAATGATCTTTGTTTGGTAAAAGCCACGACGCCTGGGAAATTACTAAACAGCATGGTATTCGGCTTTAACATTAAGGGTCTGGTGCCATTTAGTTTGTAATATCAACGGTGTACTATAATTTAAAAGAAAAAAAATCCTTTTCAGATCGATATATAGTGCTCGTAAGAAGATGCAGAATGTTCCTTATTAGTGATAGAGATCACATACCATAATATCTAAAAAGATTTTTAAAATATAATAGCTGTACTGCACCTTCCATCGTACTAATGTTTGTACTTTATGAGTACAAGTGAGCATTTATGGACCTCTTTGTTACTAACCAGGAAAATCAGCAACAAAGATCCTTTCAGTAAAAGGTGACATTAGGATAGCCTGGTGATGAAGATGGTGAAGACGTTCATGCCACAGTCCTACAGCAACCACAGGCAGTACCCACTCTGTCTAGTAAGAAATAAAAGAATCAGCAATTGCAGGGTCATAACAGGAGTAAATCAAGTGGACCATCATCTATCTGTCTATCTATTGCCAGATGCTTCAGTCCCATTAGGGGTGGCCACAAACAAATCACCTCCACATTGCCCTGTCCAGTGCCACTTCACTGCCTTGCTCCCAGCTCACACACCCCTCCCTAATATACCTCTCCATTCCATCCTTCCATCTCATCCTTGGCCTCCTCCTTTCTCCCCCCTCCCCCACCTCTCTTGCCCTCCATCCTCTCCACGTGGCCAAACCTCCTTAATGTATTTCTCCTAATGCTTTCTATCACATCCACATCCACACCACAATGCTCCTTCACTTCCTCATTCATCAGTCTGTCTTTCCATGTAACTCCACATGCTTATCTCAAAAACTCATGTCTACTGCCCTCACTCTTGACATAAGTCCTTCCAACAAGGTCCAAGCTTCACTTTCATGCATTAGAGTTGGTATCACAATACTATCATGCACTGACTTTTTTTACTTCCATGTTCACTTCCCAGTTCCTTATCACTGCTTTCAAAGAACCAGCAACCTTTCTTGCCTGTTGTACCTTTTCAAGCACTTCACCCCATAAACTACCATCCTTATTCATCACACTACCCAAGTACTGTACTTAAACACATTCACATTTTCCATTTCCTCCTCACTCAGCCCCACTATACAGTCAGTGACTTCACATCTCTCATAGACAACTTTCCTCTTCCCTACATTCACCTTTAGATTCCATTTCTTACACACACTCCCAAACTCATTCACCAAACCTTGCAGTTCCCCATCGTGTTCATTTAACAATGCAGTATCATCTGCAAACAATAGTACAGGGAGTTTCCAAACACCGCCCTCTCTCATTAGGGTCACTCCAAAATCCACTTGTATCTTTTTAAACCCCATCCATATACAGATTGAACAACCATGAGGTCATGACACATCCCTGTTTAAATCCAACACTCAGATAGAAAAACTCACTCAGTTCACTGTCCACACACACTGCAGCCTTAGCCTCTCATACATACTCTTTGCAGCATTCAACAACTTCCCATTTACTCCATACATTCTTAATACTTTCTGCATTCCTTGTCTATCCACTTGTCATATGCTTTCTCCAAATCCTTGAAGGCTGCATGCAACTTCTTTCCCTTCTCTAGAAACTTTCCCACTAAAGACCTAAGAATGAATATACAGTGTGCTCTGCACAACCTCTTCCCTTCCTAAAACCCCCCTCTTCTTCTCCAACTAATTTCTCTGTTATTTCCCTAACTCTCAGTAATTATCCTACCATATACTTTCTCTGTTACACTAAGAAGACAAATGCCCCTATGATTACCACACGCTTCTTTTTCCCATTTTCCTTTGTACAGGGGAATTCTTATACCTGACTTCTAGTCTTCCAGGACTCTACCCTCCTCCCAGGCCAATCTGCACATCTTCCATATCCATTCTACTACTATCACTCTCCCATGCTTCAGCATTTCACCACACACTCCATGAATTCCTGGGGCTTTCCTCATTTTGACTTTCTTCATTGCTTCCACTACTTCCATCCTACTGATTCCTTCCTGTCTTCTCACCTCCTTCCTCCTCCCAGCCATTCCCCAGCCACTTATTCTCGCATTACTTTCATTCTCTTTATTCAACAATTCTTTAAAATGTTCTCTCCATCTGCTCACTTTTTCTCCCTTCTCCTCTGGCAATAAACCATTTTTACCATTCACTCCTTGCCATACTTGTTTATCACCCTGTTTAACTCTCTTTACCTCATTCCAGAACATTTTCTTACATTCACACTCAAATTTTTTCCAAATTCCTAATCCACTCTCTTCTTACTCTCTCTTACTAATCTTTTCATCTCTCTTCCTCTCTACATAACTTTCTCTTCTGTCTCTCAACTTCCTCCACACCCCTGTTTCTCATTGACTCACTATGTGCTTTCTTGTTTTGTGCCACAGCCTGTCTCACCTCTTCATTCCACCATGCTGTTTCTTGCACTCCCTTTCATCTTCTCTTCACCCTACACCCCCACCCCACATGCTGCACAGATTTCTTCTGTGAATATCTTGCACACACCTTCCACGTCCCCCATCTGCTCCAAATCATATTTACCCAGTCGCTCCTCCACTTCTCTCATATATTCTGCCTTTTTTTCCATCCTCTTGCAACCTTTCTACCCTCATTGTATGGACTACTTCCTCCTGTCCTTCCCTTCTCCTACTCCTCCATTTCATTTGAACCTTGACTTTCACCACCATCAAGTGGTGGTCCGAAAGTCCACTCCCCCAACCTCTGTATGCTTTTACATCCATTACACACCTTCTCATTCTATCATCCACACACACACAATCATTGCCTTCTGTTCATTCAGATCACAACCCTCCCTTCTCATCATTCCCCACATATACCTGTGGATTATTTTGTGTCTAAACAGGGTATTGGCTGTCACCAACCCCCTCCCTTCACAAATGTCCACAGTTTATCAAAACAGAAATATATTCTGTTTCAACAAATCTAATGAAGTGGATGGGTATGATTGCCAGCTAAGTGGAGGTGGTGCCTTATAAATGTTTGCTGTTAAGGAGCTTATTTCATAAAGTTAATTGTAATACTGTTGTACATGGTACAGAACTGCACAGTTACCAGTATTTGACCAGTGCTAAGGTGAAAACTGCAGTTTAACTATGGCCATGCAGATGGAAGTGGGTCCCCTGGGAAGTGGCTGAGCACTCCTATTAAGGGTACCCATGCATGCTATCCAAAGCTGTGAAATAGGTTGCATGGATCTGCTGCCTAATCAAGGCTGCTGAATACAGTGTTTGCAACTCACTTGCTTTGGAAGAAGGCTTGTTAGGTTAGAGTGGTGTCACCCAGCGCACTCTTTTGTTTGTGATCTCTGAGTCGTCACCCCAAGTGTGGCATCTCCCTCTGCCTCATGAGCCCTTCTCTCAATGGACACAACTTGTGCTGCTCCTAAGTC
>JAGKTI010009867.1:0-17816 GCA_018397915.1 Birgus latro
TTTGAGTCTGTCTGTGTCTGTCTGTCTGAGTCTACCTGTCTGTCTGTGTCTCTGTGTCTGTTTATCTGAGTCTGTCTGTCTGTGTCTGTCTGTCTGCCTGTGTCTGTCTCTCTAGTGTTTATTGCTGTCTGTATCTGTGTCTGTCTGTCTGCCTGCCTCTCTCTCTCTCTCTCTCAGGGTATTTGGAAAGCGGCAGAAAAATAGGAAAAAGAAGCGTAGTGAAAAAGATGATACTCGATAATGCCAGGGCTTCGGTATAACACCTAAATCCCTCTTGAGACTCACCATTACGGGGGGAGAGGGGAATGGAGAAGAGAGAGGGGGAGAGAGGAAGGAGGGGAGAAGAGAGAGGGGAAGGAAGGGAGGAGAGGAGAACGAGGGAAACGGAGAGGAGGATATGAGGAAGAGGATACTGCAGAGAAGAAGAGGAGGAAGAGGGAAGGAATGGTTGAAAGAAAGCCGATAAAAGGAAGAGGACTTAGGAGGGGAGGGTTGTGAGAGTTGGGAACAGGGAGAGGTGAATAAAGGGTGAGTAAGGAGGGAGGGAAGAAAGAGGAGGGAGGAAGCGAGAGGAAGGGAGAAGTAGGAGGATCAGAGTAAGAGAAGTCTGCGGTTGAAGGGTGAGAAAGGTGAAAATGGAGTGGAGGTTAGAATGCTCGGTGAAAAGGGGATGAGATAAGTAGAGGGGAAGTTGAATTTAAGGTAAGCAAGAGTAAGGGAAGTATGGTGGGAGTAGGGAGACAAGTAGTGAGGGGGGGAAACGTGGATTTATTAAGGCAGGAAAGGAAGGACAAGAAACAGTGGAGGAGAAACCAAGAAAGAATGGGAATTAAAATGAGGAGGGAGCGACAATGAAAGATGATTTGGGCAAAATAATCAGTGGATAGTCTGCACTCCACCCCATCTGTTTGTCATTATATCAGGACTACTGGCAAGGAATACAGTGGAAGAAAGCTGAGGAAAGGATGAGGAAGATGAAGTAGAATAATGGGTGGGTAGTCTGCATTCTTTAACTGTTCTCATCTCACATTATGTCGCTAGTAACAGCAAGACAGCGACTGGAAAAAGACTGATGGAATGAAGGCAAAACTGATGGTGCGTTGGACAAGGAAAGGAGGTGGTGGGGGGGAGGAATGGAGAAGGACAGCGAATGGATTGTTTGGGGAAGGACTCTGGGGAAGGATGAAGCTGAGGGTAGAGTGGAATGGAGAAGAATTGGGAGGGAAGGAAGGGAGAAGAGCAGAGTGGGGAGGAAGGGGGAAAGCAAAGGGTGAAAGGGAAGAAAGGAGAGAAAATTAGGGAAGGTAAGAGTTCGAGGAAGGAAGAAGGTGCAGGGGAACAGAGAGGAAGGGAGGGGAGTGCCAAGGAGGTTCAGGAGGAAGGAGGTGAGAGATAACAGGGAGGGGAGAGGAGGGCTTTCAGTAAGGGAAGGGTGGGAGACAATGGGAAATGAAAGACAGGGATATCAGAGAAAAGGGAAGTATGGGGATAGCTGAGAAATGAGAAGGCTGGAGTTGTTGAGGAGTGGAAATCAGGAGGAATATTGTGAGGAAGATGTGGAAGCAAACAGAATGGAAGGGAGGGGAGGGTAAGAAGTTGGAATTCGAGGGATGGAAAGCGGTAAGGAAGCTGAGTAGTGATGGGCGGGGAAAGATTAATTTCATCGTATACAATAGTGAACAGAGAGACATTATGGTTCTGATGGCATACCACCGACTCCACGTTGCATCAGCGAGCTTTTGGGCACAGTATCTCAATCAGGAGAGCTCCTTTGCTTATACAACTTTGCATATTCGATAGGACTATGGGAAAGACAAACACTATCGACTTCCAAAGTTCTACAATCAGCACACGACCTACTCCTCAGTGGACCGCATTTTAGAAAACGGATCTCTATTACTGGAGCACCGTTGTATTTCTTACACACTCAGTATGCCTACACAAAACCTATTGATTTTCAAGGTTTTAGGTTATCCCCTCTTACTAGACTCATTTTCTTCGATACATTAGTGTAACCTGTCCATTTTAAACTATGGCAATTCAACTAACATCACCCCCTCCTACACCTCAAATGATCGTCTGGGAAGATGTAACGCGTCCCAAATTTACGGTTACGAATCCCTCTATTAGCGTTTATGATTTCAATAGTTATGTCCAGTCTGCAGTTACAAACAAAGGACTTACAACAGACAGTGCCAAGATTGCATACCACAGCAGCAGGCTAGATGATGGTTATTCAAGAGTCAGTTCTCTCATTAGATGCCGATTCCTGGAGAAGTTTACTTCCTTTGATGACTGCTGTGCATTTTTTTTTTTTTTTGTAACCACAGGAAATTATAATATTTGATGACACCTACTGACTACTGCAAAGTACGAGGCAGGAGAAGTTCATCCCTTCCTAACAAAATACGCTGTTAGAGGCAGCAGCGGTATCGGCTGCGACAAGGACTGAACTTTAACGGGCACTGCGAAACAGTCTATGCGAGGGAATTGCTGATATGGGAAATACCACTTTAAGCAATGTAGCAATGTCATTTAGTTATATCACATTCCTAATCGTCTTAGCAAAGATGAATCAGACACTGCGTTAGAGATTCAGTTTTCTCCAAGGGATGACATAATCAAGTTAGCTGTACATATAGAAGAGAAACTTGGTATCATACCTACTGAGATGGTTTATACTGTTCAATCAGTCACTAGCCCAGCACCACCCTCTCATTCTCGAGGTCAAAGACGCGTTTCACGTCCATTCAACAGACAAAACGTCACATCATGCTCACCAGCCACGTCACGTGCACCACCTACGTCACAGAGGAGATTCTCTCATGTCCGTGCCACTTCTAAAAGCTAAACTAAGACAATTTGTTGTACTGTAAACAATCAGGTCATCGAGTAGCTCACTGTTACAAAAGACATGGAGATGAACGCTGACACATGCGTAATAATAGATCGCCTTCACTATCAATCAGTAACAAGTGCTGTGCTTATCTCCACAGTCGTTGCCATTCTGTAAGCGAATGCCATGCCCTTGCCAATACACAGTCGGGGAAAACCTCACGCCAGAACCAACAGAATTCTCCATAAGGACACAAAATTATGAGCTCCCCATATACGAGATTGGTCCTCTGACTCACTTAGGTGTATTTAAGTAATTCTGTACGAGTCCCTACATCATTATTTATAGAGTCTGGGTCTATGGTGAACTAAATAAATGAACGCTCCATAGACAGTATTAGAAGGAAGATGAAGCCGGTTTCGATCCTTGAGCCGCCTGACATTCGCCACTGTGGTGTTGATGGCTCAAAATTTTATATGAAGGGCATGGTAACTGTTGAAATACAACTCGATAAAATAATAAAGTCTTTCACAGCTGAGTCTTATGTCACAATCAAGCTCCGGTATTTTGAAGATGTTTTGATTGATACTGACACAATGGCTCGACTGTCTATTGAACCTATACCTGCTCGTAGTAGTAATACAGTAAAGGGACTTTATGTATCAGGCATAAATTACCCACAGCTTGCCCTTTCACAGGTAAATTCGGTGACAGTCTGCCGTAACTCCTACTCCACAGTCACCAATAGAGAGTAATGAAGATAATTTAGCATCAGTGTCTCATTACAACCTCTCTAACAGTGCCACAACGGTTGACTCATCTGCTTCTAATGTAACCACCTCAAAAAGTCTGAATGACATTTTGCAACACGCGGAGATGAAACAAACAGTGACAACTTGGTGCACAGTTTTCTTGTCGCACGAATTCATGAAAATCTCTGTCCGTGGTGTAGGTGCAAAAGGAGTGAATGCATTAACCTTGCCAGGGACGTGTTGTGTGAATGATTTAACGTATAACTCAGCCTTTTCTTCTTGTTGAAGGATAATTTGCTGTCTTTACATACTAAATGTCACCTATGCTCCGTTAAAATTTAAAGGTGGTACAAAGATTGGCGGTTTCGTGGTGTCCCCATCAGCCGTAAAGGGGGCTCTAGGATATACCATTCTCTGTAACTGGTAAATGATACGGATGATAATGATTTACGATGTACACTATATACCATTCAAAACACTACGGATTCTGCTACGACAACTTCAGCTGAAATTATCCTTCAACAAAAACCCAGGGATATTCCTGGGCATAAGGTAAAATCATTCAACATTTTCCAGGCCTATAGAGATATTGTAACCTACCTGGTGAACCTATGGGAAAGACAGATCTTATACAGCACACCAGTGAATTGATTCCCGGTACTCAGCTAATTTGTATCCCATAAATTACGGAGAGAAGCTTACGAGAGAGTGCGGGATATGCTTAACCAGGACTTCACTGAACACTCCGTCAGTCCGTGGAATAGTCCGCCGTTCCTAGTCCCCAAGAAAGGAGGTGGGTGAGTACGGACCTATAGTTGACTACTGAAAAGTAAACTGTCACTGTACTCGATCGATTCCCATTACGAGTCTTAAAAGATTTACTGGAATAATCTGGCGAATATAACGTTGTTTTCACTTCCTTTGACTTAGTGGCTACTGGCGAGTACAAATGGAGAGCCGTCTCGACCCATAACTGCATTCAGTACCACTTCTGGCCACAGTCATTTTAAAAGGCTTCCTTTTGTTCTTAGAAATGCTCGATCAGTATTCATGAGACTTATCCATTTTGTATTTAGTAGTATGATTGTCCAGTCTCTTTTTTCGTATCTAGACGTAATCATTTTGGTGAGTAAACCAATCCCTGAACATTTTGACAAACTACAGGAAGTTGATCGCTTCCAAATGGAGGTTTTAGAATTAAGCTAAGTAAATGCAACTTGCTGAGTACGAACATTTAATTTCTTGGACATGCGGTTGATGCTGAGTGAATTCAAACCTCAGATGAGAAAGTTAAAAACATTCTAACCTCCCACAACCCACAAGTACTGATGATGTAAGGAGTTTGTTTGGACTGAGTGGCTACTATCAGCGATTTCTTCAAGGTTATGCACAGATCGCTGCCCCTCTTGCTAAAAAAAATGAACGTCTTCAATAGAAACTTATTTGGATTGAGAAACTACTCATTAGTTTAAGTGCCTTCCTAACCCACACTGGTCCTATGGGAAGATCACACTCACGTGTAATGTGAGGTCTTTTTGATCTCGATGGCAAAGTCACTGGTGGTGGTTTTGGCTTAACAACATCTAGTGATCTGTCAGCATATCATGAACAATTAGTAACATTTGCTTCAGTTTGGAAGCAGAGGATAGGTTGTTGAACAGTCACCATAAATTACAACGTAATATTTTCACACATATGAATGAAATGGGCACCCAACTTAGCAAATTTTCAAATGTCTTAGAGAAATTGAATTATAGGATTAATGTGGTCACAGAAATATTGTACATAAGTTTTCATCTTGAATCATTACCTCTGTCCTTCCAGTCATTAATGTTACAAGTTGAGGATTTTATTCACCTGTTAGTAGATGCCGTCAGTGATCAAGTTACCCCTACACCTTGTCCAAATGTCAGATCGTTTAATTTTAGTCTTGATCCTACTTTTCCTTTCTCAAGTCTAAAATTGTAATATCCTGTGAAAGAAGCTACCTTCCTTTCCCCAACTATCATATCCATATTCCTGTTCGTTCTACAATCACCCTTGATCTCTTCCAACTAATACCCTTCCCACTACCATTCAATGGCTCTATGTACATTGCAGCTGTGTACTCTTAATTCTTATTCTATCACACGACCATATCCCATCAGGTATCTTACATTTTATTCGTCCATTGCTCAATCCCTTCATCTTTGTCCTGTGTTTCTCTATAATATCCTCCCTATTACAGCTACCCCTTTGTAAAGCCTGTATCCCACTGTCACGAACTTTCCCACGACGCGCTACAATCTTCATGTCTTCGTGTGTCGCCGCATGTCGTCATGAATAATGTGGCGTCACTTAGCGCTGACGTAGCGTTGACGTGGAGAACTTGGTCATTCTTCGTGGTTCTTGGCACGCTATGACAATTTTTGGAATGTTCAAAAATTTTCGGCGCCCACGCCGACAAGGAGGAGAACGTGACACGTCGTCACGGTAACGTCATTTGTCTTAGCTGTGACGTAGTGTGTCTTAGCTTGTTGTAGGTTGTCCATTTGTCTTAGCTGTGACTTAGGATGTGCCTGTCTTAGCTTGTCGTAGTTGTCGTAGCTTGTCGTTAGGTGTGACTTGACGTGTCATAGCAATAACTTGCACTTGGCAACTGACACCTGCCTTCTTCTACTTTTATGAGTTAATGGCTATCGGCCATAGGTGGCCATTAAGCCAAAAAGTCTCTATGTACAAGATTCAAATACACACACACGAAAATCAAATACACAAAAGACACTCAACTACACAAAAGATGCTAACAAATATACAAAAGATTGCCAAATATACAAAAAGACACTAATATCGTGGTGATCGGGGCCGTTGTCGAAGATGAATATGGGACACGGGCTTAACAATGCTCTAGTATGTAGCCTTTCAGTCAAGACTATTCCTCTGCATGTTCTTTCACCACTTCTCCCAGCATACCCGATTTCCATATGCACTTGAACCATGTACTATCACGAACAAAAGTTCGTTCCCTCAACGAGCCACTGGTGAATCCGAAACACCTGAGGATCGAAAACGAAGCATCAGAAAGAAGTGCCATTTTCACCCAACAGATGGCGTACAGTACCGTCTATGAGGGGGACAGGGAGGTAGGGAGAGGGAGGTGCGGCGAGAGGAAGTTTGTATCCGGGTATAGATTAAGTAGCTTAGTCACCAGATGTTGGTATGGTTACGATTGTGTTAGAGATGGATACAGTAAGAATGATTAATAATGTGCGCTAACAGTATTTCTATGCTTGGTGGATGTTATAACAGCAAGAGTAGTTAATATTTTGATTACTAGCAATATACTGAAATTACACGTTTTAGGTGTTAGAGCAGGGTCATATGATACTTATTACTAATATGCAGTATTTGTGATATTATTTTCAATGTCGATAAACGGTCAGCATTCACAACCTTTAATACCAAACAATAATTTATTTTGTCCATTATAAAATATTAGACTTTACTATACACATTACCAGCACATGGTAAATATCTCGCAGAGAAGCCAATACATTGCACATTGTTATTATCGTCAACAAATTCTAAGTGTATTGCAGGAATTAGTGGCTGAAATACCCTACGGTTACACATGGCAGGTTTCCCTCAACCTCAGGTCAACATAATAAAAAAAAGTGGCGTTCATTTTTCTTTGTTTCCCACTTTTTAAGAGTTCAGTTTTAAGTGCTTATAAATTAAGACCTGGGGCATACCATCGGCTGTTTAGAAATGCTAAGAAAATCCCCCAGAAGTCTTACTTAGAATTGATAGACATGTGACTGACACTCCAAATGTGGATTCGCAGTGAAAATGGCAAGTTGTGATAACCCAAGCTGTACTAGGTTGAGGGATATTGTAATCCTTGAGAATTTCATGGCTAAATTAGTCAGTGAATTAAGGATTCATATATCAGACAAAAAAGTTAAAACAGTCTCTGAAGCAGCTGTTATTATTGAAGATTCTGTAATGCACAAATATGGCTTTAAACCTAAGGAATTCTCGAGCAATTTCCCCTCTAAGAAGAATGCCCCTCAGAAGAGTAACCAACATTCGGGTAAGCCAGACTTAGCTGTTAATTCCAAACATAATCCTTCTGCACCCTCTAATATCTCTAGTTCTTTCAAGTAAGAAGAATGTTCCGTCTCAACCCGCCTCCTGTTTGCCCTCCAGGCTTAAAGATGGCTGGAGAGTTGTGTTTCTTCCCATTCACAATTTTTTTTTTTTTTTCAGAAGATGGGGATAAGAAGCCTGCTGTCGAATTGCATGCGGGAAGTGGTATGCCTGCAACAGTTCCTGAGGCCACTTCACTTTTTGGAGACATTGTCCAGGTGGCGGCTAGCAGTGCTGACCCTTCCTCTTCTTTTGCTCCATATTTGTTTTCTGTCATGGTACTGTTGGACGGAGCCGAATTTCCTGTTAGAATACTACGTGACAGTGGAGCTTCACTGTTATTGTGGTTAAACCCTGAACTTAAAGTCCCAGCTAAAGAGTATGCACTAATTCAAGGAGTAACTGGCACAAAGGTCATCCCTGTTGTGACTAGAGACTTGAAATCCAACTTGTTTGATGGGCCAACATGCCTAGGGCTAGTTGACTCTCTTCCTCTTCAAGAGGTTGACCTGTTGCTGGTTGGCAGTTGAGAGTAAGTGTATTGCCCCTGCACTGTCCGAGGTGCCTCTACCTGATGATCCTCCACAGGTTGATAAAGTGGACGCAGATGTGTTTCCGGCGAGTGCTGTGACCAGATCCATGGCACAGGCACAGCAGAGCCGAGACAACATGCCATCCAGTGAAGGGGAGCCCATTTCAAATTCACTCTAGCCATTTCCAAGCATTTAGACATCCTGTTCATTAACAAACTCAAGTACGCTATGGAAACTCGCCCGGAGACAGGGACCGAGGACACTGGCGAGAAAGGCTCCGACAATTACTGTTCCCTGTAAGATTCGCTTATGAATTTACCCATATTTAAATATAACTCTACCGTTCCTGTTGAGGAGGTGAGTGTTGAGAGATTGAAGGAGCTGCAGGAGGGTGACCCAGAGATTCAGAAGTTGAAGTTAGCTGCAGTGGAGAATTATGCTGTTGAAAAAAGTGGTTGCTTTTATTGGATGAACGGAGCATCGTGGAGGTGCTGGCGCTCCCTGTACGTAAGTGTTGACAACGGAGTGTGGGATTGTCATCAGATTGTTCCGCCCAGTGTCTGTAGAAAGGAATTGTTGGAGTTTGCTCACTGTACCCCCTTTTGAGGCCACATGGGTGTAAGGAAGACCTTGGAGCAGCTGCGAGCGGAGTTCTACTGGCCGTCCATGGCTGTAGAGGTGGCCCAGTTCATGTGGTGCTAACATACTTGCCAGTTGGTAGGGAAACCTAATCAACCAGTACCTAAGTTGTCTCTCATTCCTGTATCTGCTTTTGACCCTCCATTTATTTGGATTGTAGTTGATATGGTGGAACTCCTGCCTCCTACATGCTCTAGTAGTAAGTACCCGTTAACCATAATTGATTCTTCCACTAGATACCCGAGGCTATCCCTGTTCATTCCCCAAAGTCTAAAATAGTTGTTCGGACATTGCTTGATTTCTTTACTTAGTTCGGGTTGCCAAGGGAGGTTCAGTCTGACAGAAGGTCTAACTTTCATTCAGATGCCTTCCACCAGTCCATGACCCTGCTTGGTATCATCCATGTGAAGAGCAGTGCTTATCATCCGAGAGCCAAGGTGCCCTAGAGAGATACCATCAGACCCTTAAGACGATGCTTCGGGAGTACTGCATGGAGCACTCAAAGGGCTGGGATCGAAGAGTGCCATTCCTCTTGTTTGCCACCCATGAAGTTCCTCAAGAGAGTGTAGATTTCTACCTTAATGAGCTAGTATTCGCCCACAAGGTAAGAGGCCCATTATCCATCATTAAAGAGGCTTGGTCAAGTGATTCCACCACAAGCCATAGCGTACTTGAGTTTGTTAATGATTTCATGAACAGGATGTCTAAATGCTTGGAAGTGGCTAGAGAGAATCTGAAACTGGCTCAAGACAGCATGAAGAGGTGGAATGATAGGAAAGCTTTTTTTTGCAAGAGCTTAAAGTTGGTGATGAAGTATTAGTGCTATTGCTTCTTCAAGGACACCCTCTTGCTGCTAAGTTTTGTGGCTCTTATCCTGTGATGCATAAAGTGGGTAGTCCTGATCACCTAGTGGAAACACCAGACAGGTGTAAGAAACCTCATCTTTGCCAAATTAACATGCTGAAACCTTATTACCGTGCTCCAGATTCCCCTGTACCCATGCATCTAGACTCGGTTGAACAGAGTGAGAAGGTTCCTAGCAGTTTGGTAACCCAGGAACAAAATGGGGAGAACTTTGACTCCGATACTGCAAATGTCTGGCAAAGCAGCGCTGAGGCTGGATTGTCCATTAGTGAGAAGGTTTCTCATTTGCCAGATCACTCTGAACAACTATTAACACTGCTTTCTTCCTTTAAGGCTGTCTTTGGTAGCTCCCCTGGGCGGACGACCTGGATCAAGCGTGATGTCGATGTGGGTGACGCTCTCCCTGTTAAGTTGCCGCCTTATCATGTCTGCCCCCAGAGCCTAGGAGTCCTCTGTCAGGAGCTGAAGTACATGATGGACAGCGAACTTATCTCCCCATGTGTGTGCCTGTGGAGCTTCTTCCTTGCATAAAAAAAAAAAACACACACACACACACACATTGGTCGCCCTGCTTTCGGGAGGTGTCACACATCGCCAACTAGCAATATCCTCTTGTAAACATATAGCAAATGTTATGTTTATATAAACAGACATTTTTCATACATAATGAGACGTTGGTAAACATCAGTAGCTGTTCAAATGTTTTTGGTAGGCATTGGACCCACTGAGCACCGATAACTTTTGTGGCCCATAGTATAGTACACAGCCAAGAATTCCTTAAATCACCATAACGTGATGACGGTTGAACAGAAGCTCACTTACGCCTTGCCATATGAAATTAAGTGAGAAGGAGATCCACTAGACTCCGAGAGTGCAAACACCTCTATTCCAATAATGTATCCAGTTGTTGTATGGAGTCTTTATGAATAACCCAAATTCCTGATGGTATATCTTTGAGCCCACATCTTACATTGTCACTGGGCTTTTATAGCGCATATTAATATCATCCTTCTGTGGGGGTAATACATTTTTTGAGTTATTAAATGTTATCTATTGTAATCAGATCAAACAACCGATTACAGAATAAAAAGTTTTGATTATTGAAATATTTCCGTCGGGTAATCGAAGTAATCTAATACACGTCGATTATGCATATCCCTATTAACCATAGTAAAAGACAGTACTTAGGACATATTATTACTTATCTGGTACAGTACTTATAACAGTGAAGATGTCGTATATCCAGCAGTGGCCAGTGCCGGAAGATTTTATTCAGCTTCGGAAAATTTTCATTGATAGAAATGATTAAGTATTTTTAAAGTCAGTGATTAATATTGATGTGGCTGGAAGGGTATAAGGAATGAGATGGGTGAAGGGGGGAGTGGAAGGGCTGACGGTGGGGGAGGGGGGTAAGCAGAGGGAGAGGCAGAGGGAGAGCCATCCATTACCCACCAACACGGGAGGGGCGGCTCCTGGCTGGCCTTTCTCCACGCCCAGATATAACGAATTTCTTTCCTCCCCTGCTCGTGCTACCCTTTCCTCCCATCCCAAACCTCCCTTCTTTTCTCTCTCTTACCCTCCATTCCTCCCTAATCTTCCTCTTCCCTCCCATCCCATCCCCGCCTCTTTTCTGTCCTCTCCCCTCCCTTCTTTAGTATTATCTTTTCCATAGCTCCCCCCTCATCCCCCCCTCCCCTTCCCACTCATCTCCTCGTTCATCCCTCTTTTCTTAATCATGAGAGATTGCAGCTACAATGATGAGAGCGATTCCAGGATAAGGTATGGAGGAAGTTAAAGTACTAGTAACCTAGATACTTGCAGAGATATATAACTCTTTCACCATAAAACACCATACATATACCTAGATAGTACCAGAGAATAGAGGAGTAACACAAAGAGACAGTTTCGTACAGTTTATTCGCCACATGGGTAAAGGACTTTATCAGAAACTTAGACTAGGATAGGAAGATAACATCAACAGAGAGCAACTCCCCAATTTTTTATTTCCTGGAAGTGGAGTAGGTACGAGGTGGCCTGGAAAGACTCCCCCCCCCCCTCACTCACCCCCAATCAGACCCGTGGGCCTTTTATTGCCCCCCCCCCCTTCCACCTGAGGATACTTTTTTTTTCCCCCAAGTCAGTCATGGAGGGAACCAAAAGAAATGAACTGAAGAGGGTGAATGTGAGGGAAGACTTGAAAATTAAGATGAAAGTTATGTTTAATAGACATGTTCAGTTTCTTCCAGCAAAAGTGGGAGATGAACAGAAAAAATAGAATGTGCTGAAGAACACATAAAATATACCTTGTGGATGCATTTCAGGCAATTCCAGTTAATGACAAAAATCAAAAGAAGAATAGTAACTGCCTCTGTGTCAAAAGTGACGGCCTGATAACCAGCGTGTGAATCGGAAATCTAGAGTCAAACAAAATTCAGCGAATGTAAAATTTGGAATGCTGAGATATCAATGGAAATTCTTATCCCGAAGGTGCCACAAGGAGCAAGAAAAGTAAGCTTTTTGGATAAAGAACCAAATGAAAGTGGAGGATATAATTGCTTAAAAAAAAATACATCATATGAAGCATGCATCATATACTACATATATCATATGCACCATACACCATACACATCCTATAACATACACATCATACATTATACATACACCATACACTCTATGCCCAATCATACGATGCACTATAATCGGCAAGCATTATGCTTACCATTCTCCATACATTCACCATACACTCACATGCACCAAACAGTCTACAGCATATTGCCATACACCATACACTATGTAAAGCACACGATACAGAATACAACATACACTGTACACGATATATGATACACTACACCAAACACTATACACCATGCAAAATACACTATACAGTGAACACCCAATTATCCGTGGTTGCAAAATCTGGCCCAAAACAATATTCAGCACAGTTATCTAGAACCTATTAAAGCAATATCCGGCAAAATTATCCAACATCCGGCACCAGCCAGCAGTTCTATGCAACATCCAATGTTGAGGCGTCTCGACCAGTTTATAAGCAGTAGCTAACCGGTGCCTGGGAAAATCCCGAAACTCGTGAGCCATTGATAATGTCAGCTATACACTAGACAGTCAGAATCTGTTGTGGGTGTGGCTCACCCAGCACACCGAGAATATCACTGCCCTTTCAATTTTGCCTGTGGATGTCATAGAGAAAACAGATGCCTGTGTGCTCTGCTCTTCCGACCATGTGGCTGCAAATCCCGAGTGCTGTGAATAACTCTGTGGTGTCCTATGGTCCTATGTTCATTGTTACTGCAAAGCTAATGGCCTGTCATTGTTCATGTCCTAGTGCTGTAGTGTGAACATGGAAATACTGTACTGTACTGTTTACGAGTGTATGTGATGCGAACCTCCAGTGCTGTTTCTCCCTCCAAAGTGCCCCACCTGTGGCCCCCAATTGCTCGTAACTGTAATCGATGCTAGTTGTGTGTGATGGCTGAGTTTGTGGCTTTTGTGGTGGTGCCCTGACTGCTGCAGGTCCTAATGGCCTTGTGATGTGTTCTGATCGTTGTCTCCATAGCACCTACACCACCTGCTAGAGCCATCGTATCGTTTTCTCCGTGGAGAAAAAGATGGAGATAATCTAGAAGATGGAGCAAGGCTGGACCATTGCAAGGCTAATGGAGCATTACGACATGCCCTGGACCATGTTGCTGGATCTGCGGAAGAACAGACACTCCACCAAGATGTTCTTCCATGGTGAACGTGGGGCGACTGTGTGATGGCACGAATTCATGATGATGGCCGAGCTACGCCTTGGTGAACTCGACCAGGCCTGCCTGAAGAGGTTCGACAACAGCGTGGCAGTGGCGTGATTGTGCATCCTGTCGAGCTGAAGGCTGCAGCCACCAACTTCACTGAGCAACTGGGGATCGTGGATTTCAAGGCATCTGAAGGTTAGCTGACTCAGTTCAAACTTCAACATGGGCTGTGCGACAAGATGACCAACGGTGAAGCGCTATTTGCAGACAGGGAAGGAATTAAGGAATTTTGCACAAAACTTAAAAACCTGATTGACGAAGAAGGTTATGTCTCAATCAGGTTTATAATGCTGAAGAAACTGGTCTGTTCTTCAGGTCTGTCCCAACTAATACCTTCGCTGATGCGAAGAAGTCGTTAATTGGTCATGAAGAGAGCAAACAGTGTTTCTCTGTTTTGTGTTGTGTCAGTGCAACAGGCTTTCATCATCTGAAACCCATTGTAATGGGGTACATCAAACAGATCCAGAATCTGAAGTCGAGTAGGTACTAACAGAGCAACACCACACCCGAGCTTTGACCTTGACTTTTGGTTTGCATCAATAATGAATCATCTCTTCCCATTCTCTCATACATTGTGTCATGTTCGATTTCACTGTATCAGGCAGACACCTGATCTTTAACCTTGGATCAGACATTCATGAGACACCTACCTCACCTGATCTTTAATCTTGACCCTTGACCTTGACTTTATCTCAATCTGCACCAAAGCAAATCATATCTTCCCAGCCCCATACACAGATTACAGAACAAATTTGACCTGAATCTGTAGAGCCATTGCTTAGAAAGAAAAGCAACATTGCATCCAAGCATTGGCCTTGGCCAGTGACCTAGAGTTTGGATTAATCTGCACCCAGATCGAGTCACTTGTTACCATTCTCACTAAAACAAAACATCTGTCGCAGGGCACATCGGTGTTACCCTGGATCCTTAAGAGCCACCCCCTCCATATAGGGTGACTCTTGGCTAAATCCTGGTTCAGATGGAGGTCTGCCACTGTGCAATTTTTTCTCCTAGGTGAAACAGCCTTTTCCTCCCCCATAGGACTAGAATAGATCTTTTAAAAAGTACAGTAACAAAGTAAGTGACAAAGACTGGATCCGGCCATCCCTATTGGCGAGCAAAAAATCCGAGTTATGAGTTTCTGCATAGTTTTCCGGGGGTGTAGTTCGAGTTGCATTTTGTTTTTCCTAAGGCAGGTGTAGTGGCCACAGATACAGCGTGTTACATGCCACAATAACCACTGCTCTTGCTGTTGCTATTCTGTGAGTCATTTCCAGTTCTGGCACTTATAATGCTGTCAGCTGTTTTTCTTATATAGTTCACTGTTTCTATCTATTGCCAGACGCCTTAATCCCGTACGGGGTGCCCACAAACAAATCGCCTCCATGTCACTCTGTCCCCCACCATTTCACCACCCTGCTCCCACCTCACACCCCCCTCTCTTATATAGCTCTCCACTCCATCCCTCCATCTCATCCTCGGCCTCCCCTTCCCTCTCCCACTCTTCACCTTATTCACATACACTCTCCTCGTCAGTCTCTCACTCTCCATCATCTCCACATGCCCAAACCGCCTTAATGTGTTTCTCCTAACGCTTCCTATCACATGCACATTTACACCACAACGCTCCTTCACTTCCTTATTTGTCAGTCTGTCTCTCCATGTGACTCCACATGCTCCTGTCATATAACTCATTTCCACTGCTATCACTCTTGACTTCTGTCCCTCCAACAGGGTCCAAGCTTCACTGCCATACGTTAGAGTTGGTATCACAATACTGTCATGTAGCAGCTCTTTCACTTCCATGCTCACTTCCCTGTTTCTTATCACTGCTTTCAAGGAACCAGCAACCTTTCTTCCCTGCTGCACCCTTTCATGCACTTCACCCTCCAGACTTCCATCTTCATTCATCACACTACCCAAGTACTTAAATGCACTCTCATTCTCCATATCCTCCCCATCCAATCTCACTGTACATTCACTGACTTCACTTCTCTCTAAAACCATCAGTTTACTCTTCCCTACATTCACCTTTAGATTCCGTTTCTTACACACCCTGCCAAACTCATCCACCAAGCCTTGCAGCTCCCCTTCATCTTCGCTTAACATACAGTATCATCTCCAGACAAACAGTACAGGGAGTTTCCAGACACGGCCCTCTCTCATTAGGGCCGCTCCAACGTCCGCTGCCCTACCTTGTATCTCTTTTATTATCCCATCTATATACTGACTGAACAATCATGGAGACGTGACACATCCCTGTTTCAATCCAACCTTCAAATAGAAAAATTCACTTAGTTCATTATCCACACGCACTCATACATAATCTTCATAGCAATCAACAACTTCCCATGTACTCCATATATTCTTAATACTTTCCACAATTCTTGTCTGTCCACCCTGTCATATGCTTTCTTCAAATCCATGAAGGCCGCATACAACTTCTTTCCCTTCTCTAGAAACTTTTCCACTAAAGTAGGAACAAATATCTGATCTACACAACCTCTTCCCTTACTAAAACCTCCCTGTTCTTCTCTAACCAATTCTTCTGTTATTTCCCTAACTCTGTCAAACAGTATCCTACCATATACTTTTCCTGTTACACTAAGACAAATGCCCCTATGATGACCACACGCTTCTTTTTCCCCTTTTCCCTTGTATAGGATAATACCTGACTTCCAATCCTCCTGGACTTTACATTCATCCCTGGCCAATCTGCACATAATACATAAAACTGATTATTTTAATGCACTTTTCTACTAAAACTTTGCAACTATTACACCTTGAAGGCAGAAATTGTACATGATTAATGATTGCACGAATATCTAATTATGTATGAAGTTTCATGGCTGTGCCTGTTATGTAATGAATAATGGCTGCCTAAATGAAAGTCACGAGTCATAATTTCAACAGATCTGCTCATAACTTCATTAGTACCATGTGATAAACTACTGAAATATTTAAGTTTTAATGTCTGTTGTTATACAGGGGTAAGGGCCGTTATAGACTTTGTTAGGCGTGCAGGGAGGTGGCTGGTATGTGCTTGACCAGGTGGAGTATTGCAACAGCGTATATTTAAAAAACAAAGGGAAAAAATATAATGTAACAATATTCCACCATTTCATTACAAGTCACATGTTCGACGCACGAGAGCTTGAGCAACCAAATCCTTTTTTGTCTACCGCTTACAACATTTTGAGTGTGTGTGTGTGTGTGTGTGTGTGTGTGTGTGTGTGTGTGTGTTTAAGGTTTGGCTTCAAATTGTACCTTTTGATGTATGAAAGGATTCCAAGTTCCTGTCTGCGATAACTTTTGCGCCAGGCGGACGACGATCGACAATCTATTCCTTCTTGATTATCATTCTTTTTCTGTGTTTGTCCTCATCACTTCATACTTTTCCCGTCCTTCCCGTCTACTACACTTCTTTCCACTTCAGGTGGCTGTACATCGTGACAAGCCAAATGGTTTACTGTAGCTCAAGAACTCTGTGAACACGCTAAGTAATAACCATAGAGTCAAATAATGCGGTGAAATGGAACCTACTGTGATGTCTCTATTAACTGGTTGAAGAGGCAAATGGGGCGTCCACCAGGAACCAAACTTCCACGCTAATCCCCACGCCTCGCTGTGGCGAAGCGCTGTCAGCTGCATAGAAACATCTGTTTATTTCACGGGACGGCCTTGCAAGTGCTGTCGATTTCCTGCTGTTGGTGGGTCTGCTCGATCAGACGGGCTGGGCAGAAGAAAAACAACAACAACAACAACAACAACCCATACCATCATCACCAATAATAACAAAAGTATCAACACCAAAAACATCTCTGCCAACACCACCGTTACCATCATTATCAGCAACACCAACGTCACGATAATCAGCAACACTACCAACACCACCATACCACAACTAACACCACCATCACAGCCCACACAGTCAAAAGCACAACCAGTACCAAGAACACCAATACCGTCACCAGCAGCACCAATACTAACACCAGCCTCAGCACCAACAACACCAGTACCACCACCAACCTCACCATTACCAGCACAATCACCACTACAAGCACCATCACCACTAGCAACACCAACATCACCACTGCCATCACCAGCATCATTTACCATCTCTTTCTTAGTCTGATCTTCCTTGACTAACGCTGGCCAGGTCCGTCTAGTATTTTGAAGAATAAGGAAGCAAATTTACGTTTAAATGCAAATTCGTTCCTTTCCCATGGGGATTGTGTGTGTGTGTGTG
>JAGKTI010009868.1:524-29836 GCA_018397915.1 Birgus latro
GTATCCAGGTAGCATCTCCCTTTTACACAGGTTCAACAGTTGCAGTTGTCATGCAAGAACCTTTGTTTGACCTCATAATAGGTAACATACCAGGTGCCAAGCATAGTTGCACCACTGATGTTACTACTCAGACTTCGGCTTCAAATTGTGTTGCCCCAGTGGCTTTTGCAGTGCCGCAAGATCTGATTTGCAGTCAAGATGTTGTCCAAGAGCAACAGACTGACCCGACCCTTGCTGTTGTGCGGAAGAAACAAAAGGGTAGAGTGACCAAGTATTCACGGGGTGGACGAGCCAGGTTCCTTCGCAGACAAGGACGGCTCTACCGTGAGTCACGAACACCCGAGGGCGAGGTTCGATTGCAGTTTGTCGTTCCCACAAACTACCGCCAAGCAGTATTAGAATGGGGTCATTGCTCAGCAACAGGAGGTCATATGGGCAAAAGGAAAACCCAAGGCCGTATCCGTGCTGACTTTTTCTGGCCAGGAATGGGACAGGATATAGATAGTTTTGTGCACTCCTGCAATGTGTGTCGACGTACCACCATTCAGGAAAGTTTCCTTCCTGCGCCGTTTGAATCCATGCCCATAATCTCTGAGCTGTGTGAGAGAGGGCAGTGGTAACGTGAGTGTCTGTTGTACACTGGGTTTCCTAAGACGTGCTGTTCTAAGAGATTTGAGCAATCCAAGAACTAGCTTGGTTCCCAGTCAGTACTATGTTGCTAAGACCTCACGTCGCTTGTTGGCCCCAAAGGACATAATATGTCTGGGGTCTGTACATACATATGTACTGTAGCTTATAAGTGCACATTCTCGGCGATCCCAACTGGGGACACCGACGACAAGCCTTATCAGTCGTAAGCGTAGGGCTTGTGCTTATTGAATGTACTATAGATTAAGGTAGGTTAAGAGGGGAAGTCCGAGACCCCGCAGAGGCAATCTGAGGCTGCGTTTGAATTACCTTGTGGTGTATCTCGAGCCGTGGGCCTCCCTGAGGATTCCCGGAGATTACACAGAAGCCACATGAGTGTTCACACCCATGCAGGGTGTTAAAATGTGACCTGCCAAAGTTGCATGGGGATTCTCAACTTACCTTTATTAGTCATAAGTGCACTATAGATTAAGGTAGGTTAAGGGGGAAGTCCGAGACCCCGCAGAGGCAATCTGAGGCTGCGTTTGAATTACCTTGTGGTGTATCTCGAGCCGTGGGCCTCCCTGAGGATTCCCGGAGATTACATAGAAGCCACATGAGTGTTCACACCCACGCAAGGTGTTAAAATGTGACCTGCCAAAGTTGCATGGGGATTCTCGACTACCTTTACTAATTATAAGCGTGCAGTCACAGTGAACCCAACTGAGGACACTGATGACAAACGGGTAGTCGAGGTGACGAGCCCTTTGTAATGTTAAGTATAGCCATAAGTGTGCAGTCACAGTGAGCCCAACTGAGGACACTGATGACAGGCGGGTAGTCGTGGTACGATCCCAGCCGAGGGCACCGACGACGAGCCCTTTTATTAGGCATAAGTGTAGATTAAAAAGGCAACTATTGGGGAAATAACTGCGACATACCTACGAAATTCGTTATTGACTTTCGGCTAAAAAGTACCTTCTTTTGTGTGTGTGTGGATTGATTGCTGGGTGGATGAAATTGTAATTTAGTGTAACCTTTGCATTGACACTATTGATTCTCCACCTTGACTCATCCCCACAGGTACAGTCGTTGGGTGAAGAAGATGTCCAGGACCATTGATCGTCTGCTGCACCCTGGCACTTCATCTCTTCTGCCCTCGTCGCACTTATTATTGCCTTAATATGTATTATTATTATTGCTTACACGTAGGTACAGTTACACTACAACTGTCACACCTACACTGTGTATCACATACACCATGCTACATAACAATTAGTTGTTAATGTAAATGTAGCGAATTTTTCGCTCAGTTGACCTGAGTGCAGGACTTTCCACTGTCGTCTCGGAGTTTTTCCCTCAAGCTTGCTTTCCTTAACGTAAATACGAGGTTTTTACGCTCACAGGCGACACTGTTTTCTCCTGTAACAGGATAGTACACACACCACAGTGTGAATCTTGTGTGACTGAGTTAGGATGCATATATATATATACTGTATATATAGTGTCAAATTTTACTCTAGAGTAAAATTTGAAATTTTTAAGGGGCGTAATGTCATGAATTTTCTACATTGTAACGTTATGTTGAGTGAGTCGTGACATCGTCCCGTAAATTTCAATTGTCTGTTGGCGCGTTAGCCGTTACACGCCGGCGCACGCATCTCCCACGCTCGTCGCGCCGCCGATTTGAATGGGAGCTCAGTTTGACTGTAGACACGGCGAGACGCGGGATGCCTCCCTAGGCTCTGTGCTTTCATAGCGTTTCAGATTTCAGCTTGTATTGGCGTGTCTCCTGCAGCCCCACCCACTTTGGTGATCGTCACAGCAGCTCTGTTTCATCCATACCGATCAGTATTTTCTGGTTTTTTCCTAGGCTAAGCTTTTTGAAATATTTAGCCGTTATCTGAGTGTTTGAGCGAGTGAGTGCATTCCTTACTTGATTTGAATTTCATGTAACGTAAATTCATTTCTTTGTAATTAATAAATTCACAGTTCTTTTCTTGAGCTTTGTTAAAGTTGTTAACTGTGTTTGATTACTCCACTCTGTTATTTAATACAGTTTGCTACTCTGCGTTAGCACAACTTTTGAATTAAATCACGGCCGGTACTTAGGCCAGCTTTAACATCACTCTCTAAATCCGTTGTGCTAGCTGGGAGTTTGGCTCAGCCAAGAGCCTGTTGTTATTATTATTATTATTATAATTTTTTTTTTATTGTTAGGGGGGGAGAAGAAACTTTCTCGTAGGCCAACGGTACAATATTGCAGCTCAATATTGCAGCTCTGCTGCGTGCCGTTGAGGAAGTTTGTAATTCTCGACCCTAGAGAATTGACATAGCACACTTAGCTATACATTGTATACCAGTTATACAATATTTCATTATTTCTTGGGAATACTTAAATTTCCCCTGACATCTGGCGGCACGCCAGAGTAAAAATCTCATTTTCCCCTGACATCTGGCGACCTCGCCAGAGCAAACTCTCATTTTCCCCTGACATCTGGCGACCTCGCCAGAGTAAACACTCATTTTCCCCTGACAATTTTATCCACCTATCTTTCAGAATCTTCTTGCACAATTTAGCAACTATGGTTGTTAGGGACACTGGTCTATAGTTAAAGGGTTCTTCTTTGTTTTCTCCCTTGCAAATTGGTATCACATTTGCTCTCTTCCATTCCCGAGGCACTTTCCCTTCTTCCAGCAAACACACAATTAAACTGTGAATCTTATCTGCCAGTTGGTTTCTGCATTCCTTCAGTACCCAATTTGAAATTCCATCTGGTCCTGAGGCTTTCCTTACATCTTGAGTTTCCAGTGATTTGTACACTTCCTGCACTTCCACTTTTATATCTTTTATCACCACATTCCTAGTCACTCCCTCCCCCTCCACAAACTCCCCTTCATTAGTAAAAACTGATTGGAAACGTTTGTTCATTATTTCAGCTTGCATTGCCGCATCATTATAGACCTCTCCTTCTATTTCAGTTTGGTGATTCCTTCCTTTTGTTTCAATTTGCCATTAACAAATCTATAAAACAATTTGGGTTCATCCTTACATTTGTCGATTATACCATTTTCAAAGTTCCTTTCTTCCTCTCTACGAATTCTTGTATATTCATTTCTAGTTCTTTTATATTCTTCCTTTGTTCTGTTATTACCTCTCTTTCTCCATTTGTTCCACGCCATGTCCCTCTCCTTTTTCGCTATCATACACCTTCTATTAAACTACTCCTTTTTCCTGTATTCTTTCCCACTTACTCTTGGAACATATTTTTCCACTCCTAAATTATAGAGGTCTAGAAAGATATCCCACTTCCTCTGAATCTCTCTTGTTTCTCTGAATTTTCTCCAATCTGCATTTTCAAAAAATTTTCTCAATTCTGTAAAGTTTGCTTTCCCAAAGTTGTATCTTCCCTGCCTATGGAGCTCGTCTCTTGGCACCACGTTCCATATTACCATCTGGAACTCAATGACCACGTGATCACTTTTTCCTATAGGACACAGATATTTCAAGGATTCAATTACATCAGGTTCTTTGGTTAGCAGTAAATCTAATCATGCTGGTGTGTTATCACCTCACCCACTGTGTCATTACATTATTCATCACAATCTATCTATCTATTGCCAGACGCCTCAATCCCGAACGGGGTGGCCACAAACAAATCGCCTCCATGTCACTCTGTCCCCTGCCATTTCACTACCACGCTCCCAACTCACACCCCCCTCTCTCATATACCTCTCCACTCCATCCCTCCATCTCATCCTCGGCCTCCCCCTCCCTCTCGCCCCCTCCACCTCACTCACATACACTCTCCTCGTCAATCTTTCACTCTCCATCCTCTCCACATGCCCAAACCACCTTAACGTGTTTCTCCTAACGCTTCCCATCACGTCCTCAACAATTCATTACAATATTTAACAATATAGTGCCCCACGAATCTTCATCACCTCCTGAGTCCCATTCCTCCCAGTTCACCTCTGTACAATTAAAATCACCCATTAGAATTATATTGCTGCTTTTCTCAAACACTTTCTGTAGATAACTAACCATGTCTGACAACAACATCTGGTATTCATCATCAATCCATGCTCTTGTCTTAGGTGGAACATATACTACTACTATATCTCTCTTACAGTTCTCTCCAGTTTCTAATTTCATGTTAATCACTTCAGCCCTACCCTCTCCCATTTCCACAGAATCTACATTTAAGTTGTTCTTCACTGCTATCATCAGTCCTCCTCCCATTTTATCTTTTCTGTCTCTTCACCACAATTTGTATTTGCCATCTCCCATATGGATATCAATATTCTCCCTTAACTTGGTCTCTACAAAGCACATAACATCAGGTTCATGTACCCTCAAGAAATCGTTGATTTCTAACATTGCCGATATTAATCCATCAACATTAGTGTACGCCACTTTCAAACTTTTTTCGTTATTACTTATACCATCTTTTCTCCTCCTCTCCGTCGGTACTACTTCCTCAATTTCTGGTCCATAACTCTCCAATAAAACACTGTCTTCTCCTTCTCCATTCTCTGTTTGTTTTTTGCCTTTGCTTCGTTTACCAACTCCCTTATTTTAGCTCTTTCTTCCTCATTTGTATGTCTCCTTAACCAGACATTTTTGAACCCCTCTTTGCCAGCCAATTTCCATGTCCTATTCATGATTTCATTTACTATTACCTGGGACTTAAACTTCACCTTCACTGGCCTCGACCCTTCTTCCTCGTACTTACCTAACCTAAACACTTCTTCAATCTCTTCTTGAGCTTCGTTGTTACCCTCTATGACTACTGATATTATTTCTTTAACTTTAATCAATTCTTCTCTTTCTCTTTCAGATCTTATCATGATATGCTTTTCTTTTACCCCTAAAATAATTACACATTTTTTCTTATCTCCTACATCCTTGACTAAAGATTCTCTACTTTTCAGTGCCCTAACCACTTCCTTCTCCACCTTTTCCTTGCTTTGTTGTTCTATAATCTCTTTCAAATTTACATTTCCTTCCTCCTGAATTTTCTTCCACCTCTTTTGTTGCTCCTTGATTTCCTTAATATGTTCATCTTGCATCCTTGATTTTGAATCATACTCATCTAATTTACTTTTCATTCTGTCTCTTTCTTCTTCTAACCTCTTGTTTTCCCTCTTGAGCTGTTCTATTTCATTTGTGGCAGATTCATTACTCACTTTAAATTCCGTGACTTCTCTTTCTTCTTTTGCACTGCGTGTGTAAACTTTTTCCAGCTTGTTCTGTAAGACTTTGATCTCTCTCTCCGGTTGTAAGGTCCGCTCCTGCAGCTCTCTAATTACTACCCATACCTTCTTCAATTCCTGGACATTCCTCTCCGCCATTTCTTCTACTCCTGCTACTCTTGTTTGATTCAGTTTGGTACTTCCATTTCTCGCATCTTTGTCGAAGAAGCCTACAAATTCCTTTTCGCCAGATGTAAACAAACCGCCGTCGCTTTCCGCCATGATACAACCATATGGAAACTTTTCTATTCTACTGTATCATGTCCTCTTTATCCCGAAACCCGCGTTTTTTTTTTTTTAACTAACGTCCAACGGGACCACCACTCATGCACTCATTTACATAATCACAATAGGCCGGTTTCCTTTCGCCGCTGATTCAACGATTATTTCCCTGCGATCCAGGGTGTGTGTGTATTTACCTATTTGCAGTATTGTATACAGGAATTGAGCTAAGCTCGTGTTGTCCTGTCTCCATATCTACTTTCATCTAATCTAGTTTTAAATCCATGAATGTTTTTCCCCTGCACCACCTCTTCGTCTAAGTCATTCCAAATACTTATGCTTCTGTTCGGGAAACTGAACCTTTTGAGATCATTAACACATCTACTTTTCCTCAACTTGAAGCCATGACCTCTTGTTCTTCCATCATCCAACACAAAAAGATCCTTTCTATCCACCCTTTCCAGTTCACTTGCATTTCTAAATATCGTGATCAAGACACCTGTTTCCCTTCTCTCGCGCAGTGTTGGTAACTTCAGTTTTTCCAATCTCTCCTCGTAGGTGAGTTCCCTTAAATGTGGTATCATCTTCGCTGCCATCTGTTGAACCCTCTCTAGTTTATCAATATGCTTCTTCAAATGAGGTGACCATACCACCGCCACATACTCTAGTCTTGGTCTTATCATGGTCACTATCAACTCCCTCAACATTTCCTCATCCATATAATTAAAAGCCACTCTCATGTTGGTCAGTAATCTATAAGTTCCCCCAATGATTTTGTTTATATGCTTTTCTGGTGACAAGTCATCCCGAATAATCACTCCCAAGTCTTTCTCATCCTTTCTTTTACTAATTATCTCATTGCGCATTTTATATGTCCAGTGTGGTCTTCTTTCACTTATTCCCATTTCTAATACATGACACTTCTTGGCATTAAAGTCCGTTTTCCAAGTCTGGCTCCAGCTGTGGAGTTTGTCCAAGTCCTCTTGCAGTTCTTTATAACTATCAATACATTTAATATGTTTCATGATTTCAGCATCATCTGCAAACATACTCATGTAACTATTCAAACCCTCTGGAAAATCATTTACATATATCAGAAACATTATTGGGGCCAGGACAGAGCCCTGGGGTACTCCACTAGTCACATTTCTCCATTGTGAAACCTTGTCTCTCATTACTGTTCTCATCTGCCTTCCCATCAAATAATCTCCCATCCACTTTAATAGTTTCCCATGCACCCCTCCAAAGGTCCTCAACTTCCACAATAGTGTCCTATAGGGCACCCTGTCAAATTCTTTCTTAAGATCCAGATAGACACAGTCAGCTCATCCCTCTCTCTCCTGTATGACATCTATTACCCTACTGTAGAAACTTAATAGGTTAGTAGCACATGATCTTCCTTCCCTAAAACCAAACTGTCTTGGTGTTATCACTTCATTTTCTTCTAAATACTTTATCCATCTTTTTCTAATAATTTTCTCACAGATTTTACAAACAATACTAGTAAGTGACACAGGTCTATAATTAAGTGGATCCTCCCTGTCTCCTTCCTTAACCCCTTAACCGCGGGTCGTCACTTTCGTGACGGTCGGGTGCAATGGATCATACCGCGGGACTCTGTGTTATTTTTAATTTCCCCGGGCTTTCAGGTGGTGACTTGTATCATCTATCAGCACTGCCAATGTCCAACAATAATCAAAGCTGCTAATGTCATCAGTACTCCCAACCACTGTTGACAATTTAGCCATTTTCCCCCATTCTAGACTCCCCTCCCTACCTCCCCTCCATTAACCTCTCGTGTCGTCTGCTCAGCCACTCTGCGCTAAGTAAATCTTCCCCAGATTTTTCCACAGTTTTCATCATTTGAAATTAGATCTATGCTCTATTCTTATACAAAAAAATATATATACTGTATATATAAAAAATAAGGTAATTGATAGTGCTATACACATGGAATTGGCTAATTATCACCTGGAAACATCCAACCTGCACTCATTCGCCAATTTCCCCTGCTTTTTTTACCCGTGAAATATCCCATATGAGCTACTCTTGTAATATAAATATATATAAGATATATATATTTATATTCACCTGGAACTACCTAATTTATTATGTATTGTCTAGATTTCCTACAACTTATTTCTTAGCATATACATTAGCAGCTGACATTTTCAACTCTTGGCTACCGAGATACAGTCAGTTCGCTCAGTTCGCTCTCATCCTTCACGGTGAAATGACACTCCTCCATTTCTGCCGCTTTTGCGCCTATTATAAAAGGCCCTGTGGCCTCTACCCCTACTAAACATCGTGTGGGAAGCGGTAAAGGACTGTAGATATATATAAGTGTAATAAAGTACTAGAAATAATAAAGTGTGAGTGTGTATATGAGTAAGAAATGACAGAATACCAGCGGCGAATTAGCGCAAGTGGGAGGCTCGTACGAGCTTGTATTTTACATTGATTTCACAGTGTGTGTTTTTTTTAGTATGGATTCCAAACTACTTGGAAATCATTGAATAGTGTTTCTAGTGATAATATCTGGCAGTGGTATTCAGATTAGGGGATGTTGGGAAGTGTAAAGTGGAGACTTAGTTACCCAACTTCAGAAGTCTCCACAAGTCCTACGGTAGTCGACGAGTGCTAAAAAAAACACCCCAGGAAAAAGCTGAAGGTATATGCCATACGCATATGTAATTATAATATTCTAAGACTAATAACTGATTTTTGGCAAATATTTTTAAAAAGGCAGTTGGAGCGCAAATATCCCCGCAGGAATGGCCCGGAGCGCCTCCGACAACCCCGCGGTGTAGGGGTTAAAGATTGGCACAATACTTGCTTTTTTCCAATCTTTAGGTGACTGTCCATTTTCAAGCAAGGTCTTGATGATGACATAAACTGCTGGCCACACTAACTGGTTGGCACATTCCTTCAGGATCCATCCAGCCACACCATCTGGTCCCAATGCTTTTCTCACATCCAAATCTTTCATCAGCTGTAGCACCTCATTCATGTCAACTGTAATTTCAGCCATTCCCATCAGCCTGGGTTCCATTTCAGGCTCCCTAAATTCGTCTTCCAATACATAAACTGACTGCAGCTTCTTGTTCATTATTTCACACAAGTCTTCCTCTCTTTCATATGTTTCATCTCCATCCCTCAGTCGTATTATACTGTCCTTAACTTTCATTTTGCCATTTACAAACCTATAAAATAGTTTTGGCTCTTTTTTACAGTTAGATGCAATATCTTTTTCGTATTTTCTTTCCTATTCTCTCCGTACCCTTACATATTCATTTCTTACCTGCTAGTACTCCTCCCAAGCCCTTAAACTATACCTTCTTCTCACTTTATTCCATGCTTTTTTTCTTGCCCCTTGTGCCATCCTACATCTGTTAAACCATTCTTTCTTCCTTTCCTTAGCTGTAGAAAATTTTGGGACATACTTAGTAAGTCCTGTTTTATATACTTCTGTCAAAAACTCATATTTCTCATCAACATTTGTGATCATATTCATTTTACTCCATTCTACATTTTGGAAAAAGTTCCTCAGGGAAGCAAAGTCTGCCTTCCCATAATTGTATCTATTTTCTCTGTTTTTTTCATCTCTTTCTCATTCCCTTACTCCTACCTGGTCCAGTGTGTGTGTGTGTGTGTGTGTGTGTATTTACCTAGGTGTGATGGACAGGAAATGAGCTACGCTGTTGGGGTTCCATCTCTGTTTATTGATAAGTCAAATTTTGCTTTAAAATCATTCATGTTTTTAGACTGGATGATTTCTTTGTCCAGCCTATTCCATAGGTCTATGCACCTGTATGGAAATCTATATTTCTTGATATCCTTCAAGCAACTTGGCTTTTTCAGCTTTATTCTGTGTCATCTTGTTACTCTCCCATCCCACACAAACACATTTTCTCTGTCAATTTTTCCTACTCCCATCCTGGCCCTGAGCACTGCAATCATGTCACCCCTCTTTCTCCTTTCTTCTAAGGATGGCAGGTCTAGTTTTTCCAGCTTTTCCCTGTACGACAGATCTGCCTGGCTAGGGACCATCTTGGTTGCTGGTCTTTGTATTTTCTTGATCTTGTTTATATCTTTCTTTTTATGTGGGGACCACATTACTGCCGCATATTCCAACCTGGGGCGGATCATGGCCACTATCAATTTTTTCATAATCTCCTCATCCATATAATGAAATGCAACTCTTATGTTAGTCAGAGATTATACGTCTCTCTAACTATATTGTTAATGTGTTTTTCAGGTGACAAACTATCCTGGACCAGCACTCTCAAGTCCTTCTCGCTTTTGTGATTGGTTCATTACCCATCAACTACTGTAACTCAGTGATGGTCTCTTGGTACTTTTACCCATTTCCAATATTTTACATCCTTTGGTGATGAACTTCATTTCCCACATCTGGCTCCAACCATGAATCCTATCCAGGTCCTCCTGCAGCAAAGAGTCTTCTTTAAATTCTACTCTACTCATGATCTTTGCATCATTAGCAAACAGACTTGCATAACTGTTAATTCCATCTACCAAACAGTATACCTAAATCAGGAACATTACAGGCATAACACAGAGCCCTGTGGGACTCCACTTGTTACTTCCCTCCATCCAGACATCCTGTCTTGTATTACTGTACTGTCCTCATTTGTCTGTCTCTCAAGAAGTCTTTCATCCATTCTAAGAGGTTTCCTACTGTCCTCCTCTGTGTTCCAATTTCCACATGAGTCACGTGTGAGCCACCTTGTCAAAGGCTTTCTCCAAATCTAAATACTGTACACATAATCTACCCACCTCCCTCCCTCCTGTAGCATGTCTATCGCCCTTGAGCAGAAGCTAAATACTGTATGTTGGAAACACACGACCTTCCACTTCTGAATCCAAATTTACTTTCTGCCAAAATGTCCATCTCCTTCAGATATTTTATTCATCTGTCTTTCAGGGTTCCCCCGCACTTTCGCAAACATGCTGGTCAGGGACACTCGTCTGTAATTCAGGGGTTCTTCCATGTTCCCTCCCTTATAAACTGGTACCACATTGGCCCTCTTCCATTCCTGAGGCACTTTCCCTTCTTCCAGAGAACACACAATTAAACAATGAATTTATCCGCCAGTTGTTCTCTGCATTCCTTTAGTATCCGACTAGAGATCCCATCTGGTCCTGGGGCCTTCTTCATATCTTGAGTTTCCAATAATCTGTATACTTCTTGCACTTCAACCTTTACATCTTTTAACATTACATTTCTAGTCATTCCCTCCTCCTCCACAAAATCACTTTCCCTAGTGAAGGCTGATTGGAAGTATTTGTTCATTATTTCAGCTGGCATAACCACATCTTTATAGACATTTCCTTCTATTTTCAGCTTATTGATTCCTTCCTTTTGTTTCAATTTGCCATTAACAAACCTGTAAAACAATTTAGGTTCTTCTTTACATTTGTCAACTATACGTTTTTCGAAGTTTCTCTCTTCCCCTCTACATGTTCTTGTACAAAATATTCACTTCTAGTTTATTAATATTTTTTCTTTGTTCAATCATTACTTCACTTTCTCCATTTGTTCCATGCCTTATCCCTTTCATTTTTTTGCTATCATACACCTTTTGTTGAACCAGTCATTTATCCAGTTCTCTTTCCCACTAACCTTTGGCACATACTTTTCCACATCCATATTACAGAAGTCTAGAAAGATATCCCACTTCTTCTTTATCTCTCTTGTTTCCCAGAATTATCTCCAATCCACTTCCTTGAAAAATTTTCTCAGTCCTGTAAAGTTTCCTTTCCCAAAGTTGCATGCAAGTATAGCTCATCTCTTGTCTCCCCATTTCCTTCTATCATTTGGAACTCTATCACTACATGATCACTTCTTCCTATAGGACACATATGTTTGAGAGATTCAACTGCACCAAGTTCTTTGGTTAGAACCTAAATCTTGTCTCTTCCTTGACCCACTGGGTCACTACATTATCCATTGCCACATTTAATAGTGTACTGCCCCATGAATCTTCACTACTTCCTGAGTTCCACTCCTCCAAGTTTACCTCTTACGATTGAAGTCCCCCATCAGGATTATGCTGTTACTTTTCTCAATCACTTTCTGTAGGTATCTAACCATGTCTGACAATATCACTTGATATTCCTCCTCATTCCATGCCCTTGTCATGGGAAGGATATAGACTACTGCAATGTCTCTCTCGCCTTTCCCTTTGGTTTCTATTAACATGTTTATCACTTCAGTCATACCTTCTTCCAGTTCCACACTATCCACATTTAGGCTCACTCCTCCTTCCATTTTTTCATTTCTATCTCTTCTCCACATTTTCAATTTCCCATCTCCCATTTGGATTTCAATATTCTCTCTTTGCTTGGTCTCTACAAAGCACATAATGTTTGGCTCATTTACCCTCAAGAAATTGTCCGTTTCTATCCATGCTGAGATTAGACCATCTACATTAGCATATGCCACTTTCAATCTTTTTGCACTGTTTTTTATTATGTCCATCTCTCTCCCTCTCTCCTTCTGTACCACTCCCTCAATTTCTGATCCATAACTCTCCAACAGAACTCTGTCTTCTCCTCCTCCTTTCTCTGGTCGTTTTTTTCCATCACTTCATTAACAAGTACCTTTATATTAGCTCTCTCTTCCTCTGTTGCATTTCTCTTTATCCAGATATTTTTTTAATCCTTCCATATCTGCTAATTTCCAAGTCTTGATGATTATTTCATTTGCTGTGACCTGAGATTGAAATTTTACTTTGAGTAGCCTTGCACCTCCCTGCACATATTTACCCAGCCTAAACTTTTCTTTGATCTCCTCTTGGGCTTTGTCCTTTCCTTCCATAACTATTGACACTTTTCTTCACTCATCTCAGTTCTTCCCTATCTCTTTCTGACCTCATTGACATCATTTTTTCTTTCAAACCTGAGATAATCACACATTTTTTCTTGTCTGCTGCATCTCTGACAAGTGATTCTTTACTTTTTAGTACCTTCATCGCTTCCTCCTCCACCTTTCCCTGCTGTTCTAAAAATTCCTTAACCCCTAAAAGACGGGTGTCCGCATATGCTATCCAAGGGTACTAGGGCCAAAAAGACGGGTGTTTGCATTTGAGGTCACGCCGCCCCCCCCCCCCCATACCCCCCCCCCACCTACCCCCCCTCCCCTCCCCCCCCCCACCCCCCTCCCACACAACCCTTAACCCCCCCAGCCACTCCCCCACCATCCCCCCACCACCCCCCTACACCTACCATCATACCCCCGCCACCCACCACCCCCTATCCACAACCTCCTACTGCCCATCCCCAACACTCACCACTGCCAACCCCCTACCCTCCTCCACCCCTAACCCCCACACCCCCAAATCCCCCACACACCCCAAAAAACCCCACCCCTCCAACCCCCACTACCACCCCCACTTTATTCCCCTAACCCCCTACCCTATCCCCCACTTACCACCCCTACCAATCACCCCCCCACCTCCTCCAAAGCACTCAGTCCCCAACCCCGCACCACCCCACAACTCCCCCCACACCCCGACCCCTCTCCCCCATAAATCCCCCACCATATCTATCTATCTATTGCCAGACGCCACAATCCCGCACGGGGTGGCCACGAACAAATCGCCTCCATGTCGCTCTGTCCCCCGCCATTTCACTACCCCGCTCCCAACTCACACACCCCTCTCTCATATACCTCTCCACTCCATCCCTCCATCTCATCCTCGGCCTCCCCCTTCCTCTCGCCCCCTCCACCTCACTCACATACACTCTCCTCGTAAGTCATTCACTCTGCATCCTCTCCACATGCCCAAACTACCTTAATGTGTTTCTCCTAACGCTTCCTATCACGTCCACAACCACACCACAACGCTCCTTCACTTCCTCATTTGTTAGTCTGTCTCTCCATGTGACTCCACATGCACCTCTCAGATAACTCATTTCCACTGCTCTCACTCTTGACTTCTGTCCTTCCAACAGGGTCCAAGCTTCACTTCCATATGTCAGAGTTGGTATCACAATACTGTCATGTAACAACTTTTTCACTTCCATGCTCACCTCCCTGTTTCTTATCACTGCTTTCAACGAACCAGCAACCTTTCTTCCCTGGTGCACCCTTTCAAGCACTTCACCCTCCAGACTTCCATCCTTATTCATCACACTACCCAAGTACTTAAATGCACTCACATTCTCCATATCCTTCCCATCCAATCTCACTGTACATTCACTGGCTTCACTTCTCTCGAACACCATCACTTTACTCTTCCCTACATTCACCTTTAGATTCCGTTTCTTACACACTCTCCCAAACTCATCTACCAAGCCTTGCAGCTCCCCTTCGTCTTCACTCAACAACACAGTATCATCTGCAAACAACAGTACAGGGAGTTTCCAAACACTGCCCTCTCTCAATAGGGCTGATCCAACATCCACTGCCCAACCTTGTATCTCTTTTATAACCCCATCCATGTACAGATTGAACAACCATGGAGACATGACACATCCTTATTTCAATCCAACCTTCAAATGGGAAGATTCACTTAGATTGCCATCCACACACACCGCAGCCTTAGCATCCTCATACATACTCTTCACTGCCTTCAGCAACTTCCCATCCACTCCATATATTCTCAATACCTTCCACAATCCTTGTCTATCCACCCTGTCATATGTTTTCTCCAGATCCATGAAGGCTGCATACAACTTCTTGCCCTTCTCTAGAAACTTTTCCACTAAAGATCTAAGAATGATTATCTGGTCTACACAACCTCTTCCCTTCCTAAAACCTCCTTGTTCTTCTCCAACTATTTCCTCTGTTATTTCCCTAACTCTGTCAATAAGTATCCTACCATATACTTTTCCTATTACACTGAGAAGGCAAATGCCCCTATGATTACCACACACTGCTTTTTCCCCTTTTCCTTTGTACAGAGGAATAATTATACCTGACTTCCAATCCTCCGGGACTCTACTCTCCTCCCCAGCCAATCTGCACACCTTCCACATCCATTCTATTACTATCTCTCCCCCATGCTTCAGCATTTCACCACACACTCCATCAATTCCTGGGGTTTTCCCCATTTTAACTTTCTTCATTGCGTGCTTCCACCACTTCCATCCTACTGATTTCTTCCTCTCTTCTCACAACCCTCCTTCTCCCCACCATTCCCCAACCACTTATACTTGCATTACTTTCATTCTCTATGTTCAACAGTTCATTAAAGTGTTCTCTCCATCTGTTTACTTTTTCTCCCTTCTCCACTAGTAATCTACCATTTTTATCTTTCACACCCCCACTGACTTCGTTGGCACCCTGTCTAGCTCTCTTTACCTCCTTCCAGAACATTTTCTTACATTCCCTCCACTTTGCACTCAAATTCCTTCCAAATTCCTCATCCACTCTCTTCTTACTCTCTCTTACTAATCTTTTCACACCTCTCCTCCTCTCTACATATAACTCTCTCATCCGTCTCTCAGCTTCTTTGACGCCCCTGTTCCTCATCCACTCATTATATGCTTTCTTCTTTTGTGCCACAGCCTCTCTCACCTCTTCAGTCCACCATGCTGTTCCCTGAACCTCCTTTCGTCTTCTCTTCACCCCACACACCACCTCACATGCTGCACAGGTTTCTTCTGTGAATATCTTGCACACACCTTCCACGTCCCCCATCTGCTCCAATCTATATTTACTCAATCGCTCCTCCACTTCCCTTTTATATTCAGCCTTTATTCCATCCTCTTGTAACTTTTCTACCCTCCTTGTAACACATACTTCCTCCTGTCCTTCCCTTCTTCTCTTCTTCCATCTTGTTTGGATTCTGATTCTGGCCACCACCAAGTGGTGGTCAGAAAGTCCACTTCCTCAACCTCTATATACTCTTGCATCCATTACACATCTTCTCATCCTTTCATCCACACACACATAGTCAATCATTGCCTTCCGTTCATTCATTCCACCGACCACCCTTCTCACCACTCGCCATGTATACCTATGGATCATTTTGTGCCTGAAGAGGGTATTAGCTAACACCAACCTCCGCCCAGCACAAATGACCACTAAAGCACTGCCATTCTCATCCATCTCTGCAGGCACACCCCACTCACCAACCACTCGATCCACCTTCTCATTCCATACTTTTCCATTCATATCTCCAATCAGAAACACCATATCGCACCCACAAATTATGCTCGTTCTGAGCATATGTCAAAAATTCTGATGCTCATCTTTTAGGGGTTAAGACTTATTTTATCTTCCTGTTGAGTTTTTTCTAACCCTTATGGTGTTATTGGATTTCCTTGATATATTCCTCGTGCATCACAGTTTTAGATTCATGCTCGTAAAGTTTATACTTCCTCTTGTCTCTTTCCTTCTCCAACCTCTTATTTTCCCATTTAAGCTGTTCTATTCCACTTGCGACTGATTCATTACCAGTGTTTAATTCAGGCACCTTTCTCTCCTGGTCAACACTGCGTGAACAGACGCTCTCTAACCTATTTCTCAACTCCTTTATCTCCCTCTCCTGTTCCCAGGTTCATTCTTGTAATTCACTAATTTTTGCCCATAACTGTTTTAATTCCTGAGCATTCTTCTCTGCCATTTTCTCAACACTTGTTACTCTTGTTTATTCACTTTGATACTTCCTTTGCTTTGGTCTTCATAGGAGAACCCCGTGAACTCACAATCTATCTATTGCCAGACACCATAATCCCATAAGGGGTGGCCATTTGACTTTGAGTTATTTATTTTATGGGGAGGGGCACTAACCCTCCACCAACCCACTTGCTGACACGTAGGGAGCACGTATGGTCTGGTTATATGGTTACCACCCAGTGTTATAAATGGTTTCCTGGCTTACAGGAAACCATTTGGCTTGTCACTCAATGTAAAGCCACCTGTAAAGGAAAGAAAAGCAGTAAGAAGTTACAGGAAAGATGGGAGAAATAGGAAGAGAGGAGGGCAGGCACAGAAAAAGAATGATAAAGGCTAAGGAAGAAGTAGGCAGCACTACATCAAGTGAATAGATGATGGTTGCCACCACCTACCACTAACTCACAATCACTAGGTGTAAACAATGGACTGCTGCTCTTGGTCATGACGCTATCATACAAAATTTAAAACCGTCACTGTGTTTTACTCTTATCTGACCGAAACCTCCGGCTTGTTTTCACTCAAATGAGATGGGACCACCACTCACACATTCAATTCACATATTCACAATAGGAATGCTTTCTTTTCACCACTGATTTTGTGTTATTTTCCCACGATCTGCATGGAGCTCCGCCACTGATGACGTCCTGTCTACAGAAAACTATATTTCTTGATGTCCTTCAAGCAGCGAGGCTTCTTCAGTTTCAGTCCATGTCCTCTTGTTGCTCTCTTATCCCACAAAAACAGATCTTCTCTATCATTTTATCTACTCCCATCATGGTCCTGAACACTGCAATCATGTCACCCCTCTCTCTCCTTTCCTCTAAAGAAGGCAAATCCAGCCTTTCTAGCCTCTCACTGTATGACAGATCTGCCAGACTGGGGACCATCTTAGCTGCTGTTCTTTGTATTCTCTCAATTTTGTTTATATCTTTCTTTTTGTGTGGGGACCACACTACTGCTGCATATTCTAACTTGGGGCGGATCTTGGCCACTATCAATTTTTTCATCATCTCTTCATTCAAGTAACGAAATGCCACTCTTATGTTGGTTAAGAGTTTATATGTCTCTCTAACTATCTTGTTAATGTGTTTTTCAGGTGACAAATTATCCTGGACAAGCACTCCTAAATCTTTCACTTCTCTTGCTTTTGTGATTGGTTCATTACCCATCATATAATTCAGTGATTGTCTCTAGATGCTTTTACCCATTTCCAATATTTTAAATTTTTGGGCGTTGAATTTAATTTCCCACATCCGGCTCCAATCATGTATCCTAACCAGATCCTCCTGCAGCATTTTACAGTCCCCTTCAACCTCTACCTTTCTCAAGATCTTTGCATCATCAGCAAACAGACTTGCATAACTGTTCACTCCATCTACCATATCATTTACGTACATCAGGAACATTACTGGCGCCAACGTCAAGCCATGTGGGACACCACTTGTTACTTCTCTCCATCCAGATGTCCTGTCCTTTATGACTGTACTCATTTGTCTCTCTCTCAAAAAGTCTCTCATCCATTCCAGGAGGTTACCTTTCAGTCCTCCTATATGCTCTAATTTCCACATTAGTCTCTCATGGGGTATCTTGTCAAAGGCCTTCTCCAAATCTAAATACACACAATCCACCCAACCGTCTCTCTCCTGTAGCACATCAATCGCTCTTGAGTAAAAGCTCAACAAGTTGGAAACACATGACCTTCCACTTCTCAATCCAAATTGACTTTCAATCAAAATATTCATCTCTTCCAGATATTTTATCCACCTATCTTTCAGAATCTTCTCGCACAGTTTTGCAACCATGCTGGTTAGGGACACTGGTCTATAGTTCTGGGGTTCTTCCTTGTTTCCTCCCTTGTAAATTGGTACCACATTTGCTCTCTTCCATTTCTGAGGCACTTTCCCTTCTTCCAGCGAACACACAATTAAACTGCGAATCTTATCTGCCAGTTGGTTTCTGCATTCCTTCAGTACCCAATTTGAAATTCCATCTGGTCCTGGGGCTTTCCTTACATCTTGAGTTTCCAGTGATTTGTATACTTCCTGCACTTCCACTTTTATATCTTTTATCACTACATTCCTAGTCACTCCCTCCCCTTCCACAAACTCCCCTTCATTAGTAAAAACCAATTGGAAACGTTTGTTCATTATTTCAGCTTGCATTGCTGCATCTTTATAGACCTCTCCTTCTACTTTCAGTTTGGTGATTCCTTCCTTTTGTTTCAATTTACCATTAATAAATCTATAAAACAATTTGGGTTCATCCTTACATTTGTCGATTATACCTTTTACAAAGTTCCTTTCTTCCTCTCTATGAATTCTTGTATATTCATTTCTAGTTCTTTTATATTCTTCCTTTGTTCTGTTATTATCTCTCTTTCTCCATTTGTTCCACGCCATGTCCCTCTCTTTTTTTGCTGCTATCATACACCTTCTATTAAACCACTCCTTTTTCCTGTATTCTTTCCCACTTACTTTTGGAATATATTTTTCCACTCCTGAAATATAGAGGTCTAGAAAGATATCCCACTTCCTCTGTGTGTGTTTGTGTGTGTGTGTGTGTGTTTGTGTGTTCTTACCTAATTATATCTTTACAGGAAAGAGTCAAGCTTGTACTGTCCTGTGTCTTACCCCATTTTCATCATACATCTCGTTGAATTTATGAATTATTTTGACACATACTATTTCATTCGGTAGTGCATTCCTCTGATCAACTGCCCTATTTGGGAAACTAAATTTCCTCTTTTTATACAGTTTTTTGCAGTGTCCTCTTGCTCATGCCTCCCCATAGGATATGTAATCATTTATTTCTATTTTCTCCTTCCCTGATATGCATTTATATAGCATAATCATTCTTTTTTCCTTCTCTCCTGTAGTGTAGGTAGATTCAGTTTTTCTGGACTTTTTTTGTAGCTTAAATACCTTATGCTCGGTACCCATCTTGTAGAGGCACTTTGAACTTTTTCAATCTTATCTAAGTGTTCTTTGCAATGAGGACTCCAGACCACTGATGCATACTCCAGGGCTGGTCTGATTTATCTTTCTTAGCATGTCTTCATTTATGTATGTGAATGCTATTCTCATATTTGCATGCAGTGTACACATGTTCTGTACCTTCTCACTGATGTGATCAGCCGGAGATAATCTTATTGATAATCACACCCAGGTCCTTCTCTCTTTCTGATGTGTGTAGGGTTTTACTTCCTAACATATAATCCCAATCAGGTCATTTTCCACTTTTACCAAACTTGATTACATGACACTTGTCCACACTGAATTCCATTCGCCATGTACTGCTCTATTCATGAAGTTTATTTAATTCTTCTTGTAGCTCTTTACAAGAGTCTGTGTTAGTAATTCTCCTTTGTATTTCTGCATTATCAGTAAACATATTTAAATAGCTTTCATTTCCAATGTTGCTATCTATGTTATTTGTATACACTAAAAACATAATTGGGGCCAGCAGTGAGCTAGTCACTTCCCTCCACAATGAGTGATTTCCCCTTAGTACTGTTCTCATTTCCCTTTTTTTTGAGAAAATCTTGCATCCAGCAATACAGTTTGCCTCGGATTCCTCCTTGATGGTACAGTTTCCATAAAAGTCTTTGGTGCAGTACTTTGTCAAATGCATTCTTTGAAATCCAAATAGATTCTGTCCACTCATCCTTCTCTTTTCTGTAGTATTTCTTTACTCTGTCATAGTAGCTCAACAGATTAGTAACATGACTTTCCCTTTCTAAAACCAAACTCTCTATCTGTTATCATATTGTATTCTTCTAGATGATTTACCCAAACTTTTCTTATCAGCTTTTCTAGTACTTTGTTTACAACCTTAGTTAGTGATACTGGTCAGTAGCTGAGTGGATTTTGTCTATTCCCATTCTTGAATAAGGGAACAATGTTTGCTTTCTTCCAAATGTCAGGTACTTTACCTTGTCCCAAGGATTCATTGAATATTAAAGATAATGGTTTACTTCACTCCTTTGCACACTGATGTAGCACCCAACATGAAATTTCATCAGGACCATTTGCTTTTTCTTTGTCTAGTTTACTTAACTCCTCCTGTATTTCTTTTTCTGATATTTGTATACAGTATCTGGTAATATGTGTGGGCACGTATATTCCATATCATCCCCGTCAAAATAATTTTCTTCTGCAAAAACTGATTGGAAATTCTTATTTAGTGCTTCACACACATCTTTCTCTTGTGTATGGTTGATCCCCTCATCCGTAATGGATTGTATTTTATCTTTTACTTTGGTTTTGCTTCGGATGTTGCTGCAGAATAGCTTCGGTTGATCACTACTTTTATTTATGATGTCTTCCTCAAACTGTCTTTGGGCTTCTCTCCTTATTCTTGTATAATCGTTTCGTGCCTGTTTATAGTTGTTATATGCCCTTTCACTATTGTGTCTTCTGCATCTATTCCACAACAAGTCTCTTTTTTCTTTTAATTTCTTACATTCTGTATTAAACCATTTCTTTATTTTCTTTTCTGCTTCTTTGTGTTGTGAGATGTACTTTTGGACTCCTAATTCAAAAAGTTCACAGAATTTTCATATATAACATTTAAATCTTGTCCTCTAAGTTCCTTTTCCCAATTTATTTCTAAGAAGTAATCTCTCTACTATCTGGACGACCACTATCCGGATACATCACTATTTGGACATCGTGGGCTGATGGCTGAAACCCCAAAATTGCAACAACAACAACAACAACAACAACAAAAATCCATTTTTTTCCCGACTGCGTCAGTTTGAATATCCCGCTCGCGCCGACTAGCTCCCTTCCCGCCCTATCCACCTCCTCCTAGTTCTGTCTCAACTCCTGTGAACAGAGGACGGCTGTCCAATCGTTTGCAGTATTTTCGTTCTTGTTTAGATAATCAAAAGCCACAGTGGTAAGGATTAAGTGTAGTTAAACATTGGATTACTGGACATGCTTCAAGAGCAATTATGACCACTGTAAAAACCTTAGAGATGGTGGTAAACAAGGAGTAAACAACAGTCATGGACATATAAGTAAACATTGTCAACTGCTAAATATTTTCCATAATAACTTCTAAATCCTCATTCTCTGGTTACATTTTATTTACTTCTTGCTTTGTGTCCCATATTTGAGTGCACAGGCTGTGAAAGAGGTGATTTTCTCAGTGATTACCATGTCTTTTACATATGTTCACTATCTAGTCAAGTGGTAAACATTTTTGCCCTACACACCTCTAAATCTTAATTTTTCTGGCTACGTTTTATTTCCTTCATGCTTTGTGTCCCATATTTGAGTGCATAAGCTGTGAAAAGGTCATTTTCTCAGTAATAATCATGCCTCTTCCTTACGTTCATTATGTAGTCAGCTGGCAAACACCCCTGCGTTACTGACCTCAAATTCATCATTTTTGGGTTAAAATTCGATTAATTCATGCTTTGTGCCAATTATTTATGTGAATGGGGTCTTAAATAAGTGCTATGCATGTCCGGTAGGGAGGTAGGTAGGTGGTTTTCTGATTTAGGTTAGGTTAGGTTAGGGTCAAGAATGTCTGGTGCAATTGGTGAACAGTGAACACCTTTGCCATACCTAACTCTTTCCCTAGTAACAATTTATTTAAATGATGCTTTGTATCCCATATTTTAGTGCATAAGATGTGAGAAATGATCATTTTCATAGTGATTGCCATGTCCGATACTTATTAACACTAAGCTGCGAACTCATGAACATCTATGCGTTACTTACCTCAAAATCATCATTTTTGGGTTAAAATTCAATGAATTCATGTTTTGTGTCCATTATATAATGCATATGGTGTGAGAAAGGGTGATTTTCATAGTGATTTCCATGTCTGATACTTACTTACACTTGCTGGCAAGTTGTGAGCACCTATGCCTTACTCACCTCTAAATCATCATTTTTTGGTTAAAATTCAGTTAATTCATGCTTTCTGTGCATTATTTATGTGAAAGGGGACTTAAATAAGTGCTATGCATGTCCGGTAGGGAGGTAGGTAGGTGGTTTTCTGATTTAGGTTAGGTTAGGTTAGGGTCATGAATGACCAGTGCTGGAGCTTCAGGGCCACTATCCAGACAAGACCACTGTCCGGTCATGCCTTTGGCTCTATTACGCCGGATAGTGGAGGGATTACTTTAGGTCATAGTAGTTTCCCATTTTATAATTAAGGTACTTTTTGAAACTTTCATTGCTGTTAACTATGTCATATGCAATCATGAAGTTGCAATTTAGTACTGCACGGCCGCTTTTGCCAAATGGAGGTTGATACATTAAATTGTCAATATCGTTTTCTTGCCGTGTGTGTGTGTGTGTGTGTGTGTGTGTGTGTGTGTGTGTGTGTGTGTATTTACCTAATTGTATTTACCTAATTGTGATATACAGGAAATGAGCTACGCTCGTGGGGTCCCGTCTCTGTTTCTCAATAAGTCAAATTTTGCCTTAAACTCATTTAAGTTTTTAGACTGGACGATCTCTTTGTCCAGGCTATTCCACAGGTCTATACATCTATACGGAAAACTATATTTCTTGATGTCCTTCGAGCAGCTTGGCTTCTTTAGTTTCATTCCGTGTCCTGTTGTTGCTCTCTCATCCCACACAAACAGATTTTCTCTGTCAATTTTATCTACTCCTATCATAGTCCTGAACACTGCAATCATGTCACCCCTCTTTCTCCTTTCCTCTAAGGAGGGCAAATCCAGCCTTTCCAGCCTCTCCCTGTATGGCAAATCTGCCAGACTAGGGACCATCTTGGTTGCTGTTCTTTGTATTCTCTCAATCTTGGTTATATCTTTCTTTTTGTGTGGGGACCACACTACTGCTGCATATTCTAACCTGGGCCGGATCATGGCCACTATCAATTTTTTCATCATCTCCTCATCCATGTAATGAAATGCCACTCTTATATTGGTCAAGAGTTTATATGTCTCTCTCACTATCTTATTTATGTGCTTTTCAGGTGACAAACTATCCTGGACCAGCACTCCCAAATCTTTCTCTTCTCTCGCTTTTCTAATTGGTTCATTACCCATCAAATAATTCAATGATGGCCTCTTGGTACTTTTACCCATTTCCAATATTTTACATTTTTTTGCGTTGAATTTCATTTCCCACATCCGGCTCCAATCATATATCCTATCCAGATCCTCCTGTAGCATTTTACAGTCCTCTTCAACCTCTACCTTTCTCAGGATCTTTGCATCATCAGCAAACAGGCTTGCGTAGCTGTTCACTCCATCTACCATATCATTTACATAAATCAAGAACATTACTGGTGCCAACACCGAGCCCTGTGGGACACCACTTGTTACTTCCCTCCATCCAGATGTCCTGTCCTTTATTACTGTCCTCATTTGTCTGTCACTCAGAAAGTCTCTCATCCATTCCAGGAGGCTTCCCTTAAGTCCTCCTATATGCTCTAATTTCCATAATAGTCTCTTGTGGGGTACTTTGTCGAAGGCCTTCTCCAGATCTAAGTACACACAATCCACCCAACCGTCTCTCTCCTGTAGCACGTCAATCGCCCCTGAGTAGAAGATCAACAAGTTGGAAACACATGACATTCCACTTCTGAATCCAAACTGACTTTCAGTCAAAATATTCATCTCTTCCAGATATTTTATCCATCTATCTTTCAGGATTCTCTCACACAATTTCGCAACCATACTGGTTAGGGACACTGGTCTATAATTCAGGGGTTCTTCCTTGTTTCCTCCCTTATAGATTGGCACCACATTTGCCCTCTTCCATTTCCGAGGCACTTTCCCTTCTTCCAAGGAGCACACAATTAAATTGTGAATCTTATCCGCCAGTTGTTCTCTGCATTCCTTCAGTACCCAATTAGAGATTCCATCCGGTCCTGGGGCCTTCCTTACATCTTGAGCTTCCAGTAATTTATACACTTCCTGCACTTCCACTTTTATATCTTTTATCACTACATTTCTTATAATTCCCTCTCCTTCCACAAACTCCCTTTCCTTAGTGAAAACCGACTGGAAACATTTGTTCATTACTTCAGCTTGCATTACTGCATCCTTGTAGACCTCTCCTTCTACTTTCAGTTTGGTGATTCCTTCCCTTTGCTTCAATTTGCCATTAACAAATCTATAAAACAATTTGGGTTCATCCTTACATTTGTCAATTATACCTTTTTCAAAGTTCCTTTCTTCCTCTCTACATATTCTTGTATATTCATTTCTAGTTCTTTTATATTCTTCCTTTTTCCTGATATTACTTCTCTTTTTCCATTTGTTCAATGCCATGTCCCTCTCTTTTTTCGCTATTATACACCTTCTATTAAACCACACCTTTTTCCTGTTTTCTTTCCCACTTACTCTTGGCACATATTTTTCCACACCCAGATTGTAGAGGTCTAAAAAGATATCCCACTTCCTCTGTATCTCTCTTGTTTCTCTGAATTTTCTCCAGTCCACATTTTCAAAAAATTTTCTCAATTCTGCAAAGTTTGTTTTCCCAAAGTTGTATCTTCCTTGCCTATAAAGCTCATCTCTTGGCACCACGTTCCCTATTATCATCTGGAACTCAATGACCACATGATCACTTTTTCCTATAGGACACAGATAATTTAATGATTCAATTACATCAGGTTCTTTGGATAGTAGCAAATCTAATCTTGCTGGTGTGTCATCACCTCTGAATATTGTCTCTTCTTTAACCCACTGTGTCATTACATTATTCATTGCTATATTTAACAATTTAGTGCCCCACGAATCTTCGCTGCCTCCCGAGTCCCATTCCTCCCAGTTCACCTCTTTACAATTAAAGTCACCCATTAGGATTATATTGTTGCTTTTCTCGATCACTTTTTGTAGATAACTAACCATGTCTGACAACATCTCCTGGTATTCATCGTCATTCCATGCTCTCGTCTTAGGGGGAACATATACCACTGCCATATCTCTCTTACCATTCTCCCCAGTTTCTAGTTTCAAATTTATGGCTTCGGCCCTGCCCTCTGCAATTTCCACAGTATCTACGTTTATGTTGTCCTTCACTGCTATCATCACTCCTCCTCCCGTTTTTTCTTTTCTGTCTCTTCTCCATAATTTGTATTTCCCACCTCCCATATGAATATCAATATCTTCTTTCAATTTAGTCTCTACAAAGCACATAACATCAGGCTCGTGTGCCCTCAAAAAATCATTGATTTCTAACCTTGCCGATATTAGTCCATCAATGTTTGTGTACGCCACTTTCAAACTTTTTTCATCGTTTTTTATTCTCTCGTCTCTCCTTCCTTCCGTCGGTACCACTTTCTCAATTTCTGGTCCATAACTCTCCAATAGAACTCTGTCTTCTCTTTCTCCGTTCGTTGTTCGTTTTTTATCTTTGCTTCCTTTACTAACTCCTTTAATTTAGCTCTTTCCTCTTCATTTGCATCTCTCCTAATCCAAACATTTTTAAACCCCTCTTTCTCTGACAATTTCCACGTTCTACTTATGATTTCATTCACTATTACTTGGGACTTAAACTTTACTTTCAAGGGCCTTGCCCCACCATCCTCGTACTTTCCTAACCTAAACACATCTTCAATCTCTTCTTGGGCTTCATTGTTTCCTTCCATAACCACTGCTACTATTTCTTTAGCCTTGCTCAGTTCCTCTCTCTCTCTTTCAGATCTTACTGTCATTCGTTTTTCTTTTATTCCTGAGATTATCACACATTTTTTCTTGTCTGCTACATCCCTGACCAAAGATTCTCTACTTCTTAGTACTCTAACCACTTCCTTCTCCACTTTTTCCTTACTTTGTTGTTCTATGATTTCCTTCAAATTTACATTTCCTTCCTCCTGTATTTTCTTCCATCCCTTATGTTGCTCCTTAATTTCCTGAATATGCTCATCTTGCCTCCTCGATTTTGATTCGTATTCATCTAGTTTACTTTTTATTCTGTCCCTTTCTTCTTCCAACCTCTTATTCTTCCTCTTCAGCTGTTTTATTTCATTTGATGCGGATTCGTTATTCGCCTTTAATTCTGTAACTTCTTTTTCTTGTTCCTCACTACGTGTGGTAACTTTTTCCAGTCTATTCTGTAGGACTTTGATCTCTCTCTCTTGCTCTATGGTCCGTTCCTGCAGCTGCTTAATTACTTCCCATACCTTTTTTAACTCCTGGACATTCCTCTCCGCCATTTTCTCTACTCCTGCTACTCTCGTTTCTTGCAGCTTATCACTTCCTTTCCCTACATTTGGCTCGGTGAAGCCCACAAATTCCCCCTCGCCAGTTGTAAACAATCTTCCGTCTCTCTCCGCCATGATGCAACCATATGGAAACTTTCTTTTTCACTTTGTCTTGTATTTTTAGGGCCGAAACTTGCGTTTTTTTAAACTAATATCCGACGGGACCACCACTCACGCATTCAACCACATAATCACAATAGGCTATCTCCTTTTCGCTGCTACTTCTGCGATGTGTGTGTGTGTGTGTGTGTGTGTGTGTGTGTGTATTTACCTATTTGTATTTACCTATTTGTAGTATACAGGAATTGAGCTAAGCTCGTGTTGTCCCGTCTCCATATCTACATTCATCTAATCTAGTTTTAAATACATGAATGTTTTTCGCCTGCACCACCTCTTCGTCTAAGTCATTCCAAATACTTATGCTTCTATTCGGGAAACTGAACTTTTTGAGATCATTAAGACATCTACTTTTCCTCAACTTGAAGCCATGACCTCTTGTTCTTCCATCATCCAACACAAAAAGATCCTCTCTATCCACCCTTTCTAATTCTCTTACATTTCTAAATATCGTGATCAAGCCACCTCTTTCCCTTCTCTCGCGCAATGTTGGTAACTTCAGTTTTTCCAATCTCTCCTCGTAGGTGAGTTCCCTTAAACACGGTATCATCTTCGTTGCCATCCGTTGGACCCTTTCTAGTTTATCAATATGCTTCTTCAAATGAGGTGACCATACCACCGCCCCATACTCTAGTCTTGGTCTTTTCATGGTCGCTATCAACTCCCTCAACATTTCCTCATCCATATAATTAAAAGCCAGTCTCATGTTGGTCAGTAATCCATAAGTTCCCCCAATAATTTTGTTTATATGCTTTTCTGGTGACAAGTCATCCCGAATAATCACTCCCGAATCTTTCTCATCCTTTCTTTTACTAATCATCTCATTGCCCATTTTATATGTCCAGTGTGGTCTTCTTTCACTTATACCCATTTCTAATACATGACACTTCTTGGCATTAAAGTCCATTTTCCAAGTCTGGCTCCAGCTGTGTATTTTGTCCAAGTCCTCTTGCAGTTCTTTACAACTATCAATACATTTAATATGTTTCATAATTTTAGCATCATCTGCAAACATACTCATGTAACTATTCAAACCTTCTGGCAAATCATTTACATATATCAGAAACATTACTGGGGCCAAGACAGAGCCCTGGGGTACTCCACTAGTCACATTTCTCCATTGTGATACCTTGTCTCTTATTACTGTTCTCGTCTGCCTTCCTATCAAATAATCTCCCATCCACTTTAATAGTTTCCCATGCACCCCTCCAAATGTCCTCAACTTCCACAATAGTCTCTTATAGGGTACCCTGTCAAATGCTTTCTTAAGATCCAGATGGACACAGTCTGCCCATCCCCCTCTCTCCTGTACGACATCTGTTACCCTACTGTAGAAACTTAGTAGGTTAGTAATACATGATCTTCCTTCCCTAAAACCAAACTGTCTTGGTGTTATCACTTCATTTTCTTCTAAATACTTTATCCATCTTTTTCTAATAACTTTCTCACAGATTTTACAAACAATACTAGTAAGTGACACAGGTCTATAATTAAGTGGATCCTCCCTATCTCCTCCCTTAAAGATTGGCACAATACTTGCTCTTTTCCAATCTTTAGGTAACTGTCCATTTTCAAGCGAGGTTTTGATAATGACATAAACTGGCCACACTAACTGGTCGGCACATTCCTTCAGGATCCATCCAGCCACACCATCTGGTCCCATTGCTTTTCTCACATCCAAATCCTTCATCAGCTGTAGCACCTCATCCATGTCAACTGTAATTTCGGTCATTCTCGTCAGCCTGGGTTCCATTTCAGGCTCCCTATATTCGTCTTCCAATACATAAACTGACTGTAGCTTGTTGTTCATTATTTCACACAAGTCTTCCTCTCTTTCGTATGTTTCATCTCCATCCCTCAGTCGTATTATACTGTCCTTAACTTTCATTTTGCCATTTACAAACCTATAAAATAGTTTCGGCTCTTTTTTACAGTTAGAAACAATATCTTTTTCGTATTTCCTTCCCTCTTCTCTCCGTATCCTTACATATTCATTTCTAACCTGCTTGTACTCCCAGGCCCTTTCACTATACCTTCTTCTCACTTTCTTCCATGCTTTTTTTCTTGCCTCTTGTGCCATCCTACATCTGTTGTTAAACCATTCTTTCTTCCTTTCCATAGCTGCAGAAAATTTTGGGACATACTTAGTAACTCCTGTTTTATATACTTCTATCAAAAACTCATATTTCTCATCAACATTTGTGATCATATTCATTTTACTCCATTCTACATTTTGGAAAAAGTT
>JAGKTI010009869.1:16070-29833 GCA_018397915.1 Birgus latro
AAAACATTGTTAAATTCATCAGTGTATCTAACACAGTACCATGGATTTAATTAGACTAGGCAAAAGATACACCCTGAAAGTAATACAAATATATGCACCGACTTCTCAAAGCTCAGAAGAAGAAATAGAAACATTCTATGATGACATCTAGATTAAGGAAGAAGAAATGTTCAGATATACTATGCTCATGGGAGTCCTCAATGCAAAAGTTTGCAAATCGAAAAATGAAGCATGTCTGGGAAAATTCTGGGTGGGAGAAAGAATAACAGAAGCGAAGTGGAAGTAAGTTTTGCTGAAATGTATAACAAGAGAATAATAATATTAACACATTCTTTAAAAAAAAGAACAGGAAGAAAATGGACGTGGAGAAGTCCAAATGGAGAAACAATGAAGGAAACTGACTTCATTTTACAAGATAAGGATAACACGATCGAGAATATCACAGTTATCAAAGAAGTAAATATAGCAAGTGACGCAAAATAGTGGGTTGCACAGCCATATTCAATACCAGAAGTGAAAGAAAGAAGCTGACTAAAAAATAAAAAGATATGTTCAATAAAAGTAAGAGAAAACAAATCAATCTTTCAGGTACAAATAGCAAACAGATTTCAGCCTGTAAGTTATGATCGGTGTGATAATTGAAGTTCCGATGACGCGTTTTCGAGTCATCATAAATCCAACCGTTGAGATTCTGATGACTCGAATTCGAGTCATACGAGACAATGTCTATTTTTTGCACGTTTTCCATCTCCTATCTGGCCTTGTTCCACATACACTATCCTGTTTATCCTTTTCCATCTACTTGTTTTTAAAGGGACGAGTACATCAGATAGATATGCATAATAAGTAGGTTTTTACCATGAATAATATCAGTGTTACCAGCATGGATATTTACCAGCGTGACAGCGATAGTTTTTGCTTTTCTCTGTGAAAACTAACATAAATTGCCATAATCTATATATCAATAGAAAGGGAATTTACTGTAGATTGACATGGTGCTATCAAATTTCAGGTAAATCTAATGCTTTATTTTTTTTTTTACAAATATTTTTCTACGGAAGGGTGAGCAATTTTTCCTTTCCGGCTAACTTCTACTCGTCCTATTGGCCTTTTAGCTATCGTATTTACCTTTTTCAACCATACTACGATAAAGAGCAACTACTCAGCTTTAAAACGGTACCACATGCATTAGTCTACCATAAAAAGTTAGTGTACAGTGGCCGATTAAGAACAAATATCGCTGCGCGACGGTCCACTCTATGTCCGCCCGTCTGAATCTCGCAGACACAATCAGCGGAAGGCCAAAAATCTCAAAGGGTTAAGCAGTCTGTCTCTCCATGTAACTCCACATGCTCCTTTCATATAACTCATTTCCACTGCTCTCGTACCCAAATTGTGTCCTTTCAGCAAGGTCCAAGCTTCACTTCCATACGTTAGAGGGTATCACAGTACTATCATGCAGCAACTTTTTCACTTCCATGTTCACTTCCCCATTCTTATCACTGATTTCAAAGAACCAGCTACCTATCTTCCTTGTTGTACTCTTTCAAGCACATCCTCCAAACTTTCATCCTTGCTCATCACACAACCCAGGTACTTAAATGCACTTACATTTTCCATTTCCTCATCATTCAATCTCACTGTACACTGTGACTTCATTTCTCTCAAGACCATAACATTACTCTTCCTTGCATTCACCTTTAGACTCAGTTTCCTACACACTCTCCCAAACTCATTAAGCAAGCCTTGCAGTTCCCCTTCATCTTCACTTCACAATACAGTATCATCTGCAAACAATAATACAAGAAGTTTTCAAACGTTGCCCTCTCTCATTAAGGCCACTTTAACATCCACTGCTCTACCTTGCATCTCATTTATAACCCCATCCATACATAGATTGAACGACCATGGAGACATGACAGACCCTCTTTGAATCCAACACAATTAGATAGAAAAATTCAATCAGTTCACTATTCACACGCACTGCACCCTTAGCACCCTCATACATACTGTTCACGGTATTCAGCAACTTCCTATTTACTCCATATACTCTAAATATTTTCCACATCCCTTGTCTATCCACCCTGTCATATGGTTTCTCCAAATCCATGAAGGCCGCATACAACTTCTTTCCTTCTCTAGATACTTTTCCACTAAAGACCTAAGGACGAATGTTTGATCTACACAACTTCTTCCCTTCCTAAAACCTTTCTTTTGGGAACGGGATAGCAGGGCCAGGAATCTCCAATGGTCTCAGAAACAATGGCCACGTAGGAGACAAATTTCACTAGAGACAAAGAATGTTGGACGAGAATTTTTGGTTGATCACCCCCACCAAGAAATAAGAAATTTTGCTCCCTCTGCATAGAAAATCTGGTGTAATGGAACAGTCTGTTAAAGCATTGCCACGAGATGGAGATAGTTTCAGGTCTTTGTGCAAAAGGTTTCCAGGACTGTTGTTTGGACTATTTGTCGGATCTGATAAAAGGAAACTTGCCAGCAATGCAAATTTTGTTTAAAAACTATCTCCTTGCTCTTCAAAAAGAAGCATGAATTGCCTAGACAGATGTCGTTAAAACTTTTTAGGTGACTATAAGGACCCAAACTACAAAGACACTGTAAGCAGGATGCTGGAAAAGTTCAAGGCCCTAACCCCCAAATGCCGGGCAAAGTTTGAGCCTGGTGCATTCTTACTATGGGCATTCATGGCAAAGTTTCTCTTTTTCAAACCTCAGTATGTGGAAAAGTATATGAGTTAGAGAAATAATTTAAAAACAGTATTACTCACCAACTCTTCTTGCAAATGAAACCATCCCCAGGTCTTTATGTTGTCCCGTCGATGAGTAAGGATGAGTGGAAGGTGAGTGGTTTTCAGTGTTTTGACGGGGAGTCTCTGAGTGCGTGCTGCTGGCAGCAGTCTTGGCAAGCCTGGCTGGCGTTGGCAGCACTGACCAGAGTGGTGATTGTAACACTGGCCGACCCTGTCCATGTGGTTTGCCATTGGTTTTCCAGCCATAACACAGTGGCACTATGACCCGTAGGTGTGTGTTAAACTTAACTTTTGGAGTTATTTGAGAGGGGCATTTGGAGTCACATGGAGAGAGACTAACAAATGAGGAAGTGAAGGAGCGTTGTGGTGTGGATGTGGATGTGATAGGAAGCGTTAGGAGAAACACATAAAGGTGGTCTGGCCATGTGGAGAGGATGGAGAGTGAGAGACTGACGAGGAGAGTGTATGTGAGTGAGGTGGAGGGGGGGAGAGGGAGGGGGAGGCCAGGAATGAGATGGAGGGATGGAGTGGAGAGGTATATGAGAGAGGGTGGTGTGAGCTGGCAGTAAGGCAGTGAAATGGCAGGGGACAGAGTGACATGGAGGCTATTTGTTTGTGCCCACCCCTTACGGGATTAAGGCGTTTGGCAATGGATAGATAGACAGACAGCTTATATTTGTACTTCAACTCACAAATAAGCATCATGTCACATCTTCGCAAATATTTCACAAGTAGGTTAAAAAAAACAAACATTTCTACCCAACAGTCATTTTCTTGCGTGCACTCATGGTTTTCATCAGGTAGGGTTACTCAAGATATTATCAACCATTTCATCACACACTACCATAAAAAATTCATTTTCACTTATCTCATAAACAAAAAAAGAACACTTGTGCACAGCTGTTCACTTTGTAGTTTCTCACACACCTCAATAATTACGTTCAGAAGAAGCACTTAGGGCATAGCGGGACCTTGCATTCCTCACGTTGGTAGGGGGTTTCCTTCCATGTGGGGGGGCAGTGGCTGTAGGCCAGATGACCTGCAGATGTATGGCCTACATCGAGAAGACGGTGATGCTGAAAATGCATCAGCCTGTCTGCCACTGCTGCCTGGTACATTCTCCGTCTCCTAACTGTCAACTGTGCAGTTGCATACTGTGTAATTTGCTCGCGTGTTAGCTCTTTCTTGAACTCTCCTAGAGAAAGATTCCTTCGCCAGACCTGCTTGAAAAGTATGTAACTGTTCAGGACAGCAATATCAAGGTGTAAGAATGCCCTCTTGTACAGCTGACAGGATTTACGGAGGCAATCAACTTCCCCAATCTCCATGTCCAACTTATCAACGAGCCGCATCTTGATGTTGTGGTTGTTGATTGCATCGGGCTTGAACACGGATTCCCTGGTCCTGAAGTCTGTCTTCCCTGTGTCCTCCTAAACCCCTTATGAACTGTGGTCAACATGTTAATCTTACTCTTGTTGTGCCACATAAGGGCTAACATGTTACCACATTTCTGGGTTAGGAGGGCACTTTTCTCTGTTTTTTTTTTTTTTTTCTAGGAAAGAAGGAAAATTCTTTCTACCAGCATGGACAGCTCCACAGGACCCAGTACTATGTTCAGGTAAATACTTGTTCAACACAGGGGATGTGTAATAGTAGTCAGTGTACAGGATGTGGTGCCTGTTAAAATACCTATCCATGAGCACTTTTATGACTGATGCAGAGAAACCATGTGAATCATCACTAGGTACTGTTTATCAACATCTGTAGCTGAATAAACTATTACATCAAGTACATATCCAGTTTTGCAGTCACATTGGACACCTTGAAGGCACTTACTGAATAAATGCTAAACGGCCCTGGAACGACACAAGCAACTCACTGATAACCACTTTCTGAAAGGGCCGGAAAAGCCTTGGAAATGTCTCCTTGATCATGGTCAGGATGGGTCTTATTTTCCACAACCTGTCATTGGGTGCTGCGCGAAAATTCCTGCTGAAGTGCAGGAACAGTAATATGGCCACGGGCCATATATTTTCCAAAGACAAGTGTGCCCACAAGTTCGTCTACCGACCAATTCTCATGGAGCGGGCACATGTTTTCTCACGTGGGCCATCATCATGGTCAAAGCAAGCCACATAAATAACTCCCCCACCTCCACTAGTACCCAGTCCTTCATTTTTGTACTCTCGCTGGCCAAAACCACCAGCCAGTGCACACTGATAGCCTGGTGATAGTTTATTTCGACCACCAGGTACTGCATAACCTTGAAAATGGACATCATAGTCTGGGGTCCGTGCAACAGCTCATCACACTGCACACCTGCACTTTCCACATCAAAGGCAGGCATGCAGGGCTTGAATCATGCCCCCTTGTCCCACACAAAGGCATCCACTTTCCCACCACCTGGAAGCCTTGGCCGTGATTTTTAGCCAGCATGTCTTTACACACCAAGTGTACACCCACGCCCACGCCCACAGGGACGGCCACAGACACGGGGGGGAGGGGAAGGAGAGGCAGAGGTGAGGGAGTATTGGGGTGATGACTCACCTGACGTGGTGTTTCCCTGGGGAGAAGCTGGCAGCCCAGTCACATCATGTGAGGGCAGAGTGGAACTTTCCACATGTGAAGGACCAGGTTGTGGAGATAATGCCCTCGAAGTGCTGTGTTGTAGTGACAAGGGGTTTTGGAGGGACAGACTGAAGCGAACTGGCCGCAAGTGAGGTGGTGAGATGCAGCGGTGGCGCTTATGGATGAGATGACTGTCACCATCTCCCCTGCTTTCTCAGTGACCAGAGTCCTTCACCTGCCCTCCTCCTGTAGCAATTTGAGAGGCTTTTCAGGCATCTCAGGGCAGGTTGGGGAAGGAGGACGCGACACTTTACTCTCCACGTGGTAGCTTCCCCCTGCTTCAGAGGAAGTCTCACCACTCATGCTAAGGGAAGACAGTTTCTTCAAGGGCACTACCTATGGCACTGTTATTAAGCTTTTTCCCCGGTGGTAAGGGGCTTTTTTAATACGGATGATTTGCTGAAATTTTAATGTCTTCATGTCGATAAACATAGCATTTTCAATTAGGTACAAATATTAGAATTTAATGTCATTTTTTCATAAACGTATCACGAACATCTACGACATCTGTGTCATGGAAGATTACTAATTAACCTGAGTTTCAAGAAATAATATTAACACTCACAGTATATATATAGCAAAGCATTCTTTTCACCAAACAGCTACATCACTACTGTATCTTTATGTCATGTTTTCTCACCCCAAAGTATCCAGTATAGTTTGTTACTGGCATATTAGTTTTTATGGCAGTAAAAAGTTACGAACTGTCTGTGTTTATATTTACTTTTTTTTCTATAATATAATTAACATAAAAATATGATGACAACTTTATTTAACGTTATTTTATTCAGCATAATTACGACTAACAGCAGTAAGAACATTTGCCATCGCTGTAAATTTGGTAATTTTTCACTAGGGTATACAAGAAAGTGACAGGTAAACATACATATCATATGAGTACTTCCCTTTTAAGTAATGGAGCAAATAAATTTGTCGGATATTGTGTGCTTGTGTGCAGTGAATGTCAAGCGACAACTGTCGTCGTATTTCTGATATCATAGTTAGGGAATTCTCTAATCGTAGTAGATAACTTAAGCAGTGATCAGTATATGGTTAAGAAAACTTCCTAGGCAATAACTTTTGAAAAGAAACTTACGCAGGAATCCTTCAGTATGCAATATATCCTTCCCATGTGTTTCTAATCGGTCGGTATAATGAAAGAATGGAAATCTCTTATATTAATGACCATCGCTGCCAACACCTGTGATATTCTCTTAATACAGTATATTGCCTTTAGATTATGAGTCTGACACTCGAAACTCTTCAAACGTTGAGGTAAAGTCGGTGGCATAACTGATATGGGAATTCATACCAAACAAGGTATGAATTCCAGAACTGTTTCTGGAGTGCAGGGTGAGAAGTGCATGGAAGCTGTGTTGCAATGGCTGTCATTGTGAGTGAGAAACTTTATTAACAGAACGTGTACAGGTTGGGAACATGTTGTTTGACGTGAAAGGACACACTACCGCGTACTCTTAGGAATCACGCCCGCAGATGAATCCAGGTCAGTGAAACTGGTTGGAGCGCACGCTGTACTCCCGACCGTCAAAGCCAATAATCTAACATGAATGAACACCATCGGATAATCAAGGAAAACGGCATTTACTTGGACTTCTGTGTGTGCATGCGTGCAGGTAAGTACGTGAGAACGCAAACGTGTGTGCATTTATGCGAGTATGTGCACGTATGGGCAGTCATAGGCCACCTACTTGGCCTGTTGCCACAAAATCTGGGACGTGAATCACACTTAACCCTATTGCAAAATAAGTCTGTGCGCAACAATGGCAATATAAATATTATAAACTAGAAAACTGAAATGCGTTAGACGCGTGACCATGATAAAGTGTGATCTGGCACTGCCACGTCCCCCACTCAAGACCACACTCATTTGCAAGTCTTGAACTCTTCAATCTACATGAACCTTTTATTTTGGGGGAGGGGTGGGGAGGGAAGGAGGAGTAATTCAGACAGACAGTCATTCAGTCCATGGGTATGTGGTGTCAGATCACATACCACGACGAGAGCAGACTCTACCTTCATTAGAAAACAAAATCTCGACTACTGTGATACGCACATAGAAATTAAACCCATATGAGAAATATTGGTGGGAAGGGACATAATCTGTGTATTGCTAGGGCTGGAATGGGTATTGGGTGGAGTGAAAAGAGGGTTATTAATAATAACATTTCGAACAGTGATTGTTAGACCCAATGCACTTCAGTAATTAATCATCGTCATATAAATGACAAAGCTTCTTGTTTTCGTCAGTATTACTTTTCTTTGCACTTTTTTCTCTTCGATTTTGATATTATACAAGAAGGTAGCCTTGGGTAGTCCAAGTCCTTGTGCCAAATATAAATGACCTTGACCTATTTTTGGTTGTGATATACTCATTTTTATTCTAAAAATTGCATAATTGAAATTGAAATATCTTAGAAACTATTTGAGATGCAACCATTTGGTTGAAAATTCCAAGATAAAAATGTTTGCTGAATGATTCTGGCTTAATATTTTGCCATTTAGCCTAGTGAGAAGTACCGAATTCAAATCTGTTCTTTTTCCTTTGCAACACGTTTTAGAGAAAGCCACAAATGCTTTAAAGCTGTGGTCCCTTTTGTGATCTGCAAGGAATATGGTTACAGTTAAGCATACAGTTAACCAGTTATTGAGACAAACATAAAATTTACATATGCGGTCTTCGAAATTTTTGTTCTCAGAACTTGATGATGACCTTAGGGTCTTCAGATCTTGTTTATATTGCACATACCTTAAATACCTCATCAGCTGGCTTGGTAAACAAATGGCAGTCCCACTCAACAAGACGGACCGATAACCAGGAGCAAACAAGCGGCAGTACGACTAAGATCCCCTACACCAGACCCCAGACTGAAGGAAGACCAAGATACTTCTAATGATTACAGCACTGACTCTACTTTTCCTGTGAACGTGGAGGACTCAGAAAATGAATTTGTATCAGACGAGGACACAGGAGCACACCCAGCTAGGGAAAGGAATGAACAGTGAAACAAAGATGGACGATAATCGATATTTCAGTATTCTACACTGGAACATCTTGGGAGCCAGGGCAAATTTCCATCATCTACAGACAGCTGCAAGAGTGGATGAAATAGAGATCTTCCTCACAGAAGAATCCCTAATACCCGAACACACAAACTTCAACATCACGGGATGCACCACATACATGCTGCCAAGAAACGTAAACAACCGCGGATTGCTTACCCTAGACTAGCTTCGCAGCTGGTACGTAATCCAGTACGCTGTGGAGAAGGAGTCAAGGTACTGGCAGTACCAGTACAGCTTAAACAGTCCGACCTATACATATACACGACACAAGAATCGGAAACTGGGGCACTACTCAACAGTGCAACACACGACAATTTACTGATAGGAGGAGACTTAAACATCCATCACTCATCCCTCAGCCCAATGTCAACTAGAAGAAATCAAGATGGCAGACATCTCTTTGATGCTCTGGACACAACACCCAAGGTCTTGCTCCTTAGCGCCAAAGAGGCAACCCACATTCACGGTGGAGTACTTGGTCTCACGATAATATCGACAGACCTAGTTCCTCAGAAAAGGAGGAGCATAAACTCCACCTTAACCAGTGGCCATTTTGCCACCAAACACAGATGGCAGCCTTCCCTCAGCAACCACCACCCCCCCCCCCCCCCACCCCCCCCACCCCCAAAAAAAAAAAAAAAAAAAAAAAAAAAAATGACTGGACGAGGTTCCAAAGTGTTGTTGACGAATGGGTCGAGTTGTACGAACCACAAAAGGACCTTAATGAGACAGAAGCAAGCCTTGTCAGTGCAATACACAGGGCTGCAGATATAGCATGCCTTCAGACAAGACATGAAAACAAGACATACAAAGACCACTGGTATTACGATGCGAAAGTCCGTGAACAATATGCCAGAGTAAATGCAACAAGGAAGCTATATCGAAACAACAAAACAGACGACAACAGGATCCTGCTGCAGGCAATCGTCAAAATCACAATTTAAAAAATCCAAGAAATAAGGAGGAAATGACTGGAATGGTGTACTGCACTAAATAAACACACCACCCTAGCATCACTGTGGAATCAACTGAGAAAGGCAACGGGAAGAAAACGGCAGGCACAATCAACACACCCAAGACCACAGGAAGAGGCAGTAAGACTTGTGGAGCTTTTCACAGACAGAGCTGCCACGCGACAAGTGCCAAGACAAATACAGCAAATGCAATTGAGATTAGTGGAGGAAGGGTCCAGAGAAGTTCAGCCTGTGAAACACCCAGTAACTACGATGTCCCATTCTCTCTGGAGGAACTTCAAAGAGTGCAAAACTGGAAGGGACACTGCACCTGGGTCAGACAAAGTAACGTACACTATGATATGGGGGAGGTGTGGCTCAATCGGTAGAGAGGTGGCCTGCAATCCTATTGGACCCAGTTTCGAATCCCGGCTGGGGCAGGGAACAGTTTAAAGATTTGAATTTCATCAAAGACTTTACCGATCTACCAGAAGACCCGCCAACAGTCATAAAAATACTCCCACTAATACAAATACACCAGTCCTGTATGAGACAACCCTAGCATTTATTCAGTATGGACGGTGGGTGTTGAGGCAGAAGTGGTGACATGTAGAGGTGTATGGTATGTAGGAGGACTACTGGGCGTGGTAACGGGCTGTGAAGCCTAAGCCCAAGAGTCGGACAAAAAAAAAAAAAAAAAAAAAAGCCAGATGTGGCCTGAGAGGGCAGACAGCACTGCCTGTAGTGATCAATGCCTCTTGGATTAAAGGACAACTACGATCTGCATGGAAACATGCCGACATCCAACCCATTCCAAAACCCAAGGACCAAAGAAATCCCATAACCCTCCTGAGTTTCCTGAACAAGACAGCTGAATAGATGGTCCAGGCAAGAATATTGCAACAGAATGGTCCACTACACCAGCACCTGTTTGCCTACACAGAGGGAACTGGCACAGCCGACAACATAGCGGCAATCCTTGGTACAATGGACAATCACAAGACCATAGCAATCTTCCTAGACCTCTAAAAATCATTTGAGTTGGCGAATCTCTTAGCCATACTGCTGTCCATGGTTAGAAAAGGGCTGCAAGGCAAGCTTTTGAGGTGGGTCAGATGTTACCTTATGGGACGAAAGGTACGAGACTACAGGGGCAATGCTTTGCATAAACTCTTGAGAATGAGACACCGCAGGGCGCTATCCTCAGCCCACTACTCTTCAATGTGTTTCAACAAGAACCTCGTAAGACTGGAGTTCAGACCAGGAACTAGACTGTTCTGCTTTGCAGACGACCTCCAGCTGATAGTCGAAGGCCCCAACCGAGTTCATCACGCACAACAAGCACTGCAGCTAACTGAAAGAATGTGTTCGACCTTGGGGCTCAAAATAAATGCACAGAAGACAAAAGCCATGGCCACCAAATGCAAAACTGCAAATATAAACCAAATGATCCAAGGTACAAACATGAAAAGGGTTAAGGAACACATGTGCCTCAGAATATGGTTTGACGACAAGCTGACAGACAGGTTGAACACCTAAAAACAAGGATACGAAGCAGAACACACGTGATGAACATAACCAGTCTACATGCAGGGGCTGATTTCGATGTGCTGCAACTCTACTACACTCATGAAGTGAGACCTCTTGTAGACTATGCCTCGCCTGTGCTCATCAGATTCAGAAACTACAAGTCATCCAAAACCAGGCCTTGATGGTGATACTCGGAGCTCCTATGTGGATGAGGATATCCAGTCTACGGATGGAAGCCAGGATATCCCCCATTCAGATCCGGAGAGCTGAGAATGTTGCCTGTCTAGTTGCAAAGATCTTCACTAGAGGCAGGTTGGACATCACCTTGCACAGAATATCATCGCACTACGACATGATCCTGACCTTCTTCCAGGCAAATCCTGGAGCAGAAGAGTTGCAGATACAGTCAGGAGATTTAGGATCTCGACATAAATCTCCTACGGCAGCGACCTCACCCATCCAGACTACGACCCACCTCCTCCTTGGGAACCAGACATTCACTACATCAGTCACAAATGGGGGAGAGATGAAAAGCTATAACCCCACTGTACTGAGAGCTGAGAGGGAATTCAGTATGGCCAGAATCGAGCAAAGAGCTGCCGATGTTCATTTCACAGATGGCTCAATAAATAAGGAGACTGCAAAGTGTGGGGCAGCTTTTTACCATGATGAAATGGTACATTTCTGGAGAACATCTGATGACTGCTCCTCCCTACTGACAGAATTGGCCACAATACGTCAGGCAGCAAGACATGCAGCTACGAGTGATAAAAGAAGGACAGTCATCTACTCCGACTCCAGAAGTGCGCTGCAGACACTACAAAACATGAGGATCACAGACAACATTCGCCTGACAACTGCAACCCTCGCCGCCTTACAAGACCTAGACACACAAGGAAGAACAGTCCACCTACACTGAATCCCCAGCCATGTAGGAATACAAGGGAATGAGGCAGCAGATGAAGGGGCTCGGATTGCCACTAACCTCCCAAATACCACCCTTATCATCAGAATATCCCTGTCCATTATCAAGAGCCAAACCAAGGTGAAAGAAAAACAACTGACAGCTGAATTGAACAGGGCATGACTGGTCAGTGAAGGCTACTTCTCCTGTAGCTGGTACAAGAGAGCAACGAACTACCAACCTATAATGCTTCCCAGAGGAACACCCAGGTAAGTCAGAGTTATTATGCATCGCCTGAGGCTTGTCTACAAGTGCTGCTGGGTACTCAAAGAGCACATCAACAGAGCCTGCTCACACTGTAATCAGGAAACCACTGCACCACTTTTACACTGGCTCCTCATGAGTAAAGAAACATACAGACTTCGAACCATCACAGGCCTTCCAAGAATGGACCCAACCACAGATGATGCTGCAAACGAGGGGGCACACTTGGTCTTAAAAACACGTGTAGAACACTTAGCGGAGCTCACAAAGATCCTCCGGGATTTCCCCCCTCCCAGATGAAAAATGGTGCCTTACATAGCCTTGACAAATATACCAGTTACAGCTTGATATTGACAGAGCTGAATAATCACTCACTCATATAGCTGCCACTAGGTCAGGACTTGCTCAGAGGAGAATATCAAAGACAGCTGCGGCCCATCACAAGACAGCTGTCTCTCGAGAGCTCTCTCTCGAATGAATCTATTTAAAAAAAAATGCGAAGCTTCCCTACTGTGGCTACACGATAAGAAGAGGTAACTAGTTCTTGTTGTATTTCATAATCAGCATGGTGCCTACAATTAACTAAAATTGAAATTTGCAAGATAAGAGGATGCAGTCTTGAGTGTCACACAAAACCATGACAGTAATGTAGTTTTAAACTTTGATATAACCCGTAAGTTCACTGCAACAGTATTAAATACATCCTCATAAGCGTATCGTAGCCTATGAAACCAAATAATGTCACGGTAACAAAAACAAGTCATGACACGAAATGAGTCACGAGGTGTGTTCAGTGTTGTCAGTGAGATAAGCAAGCACTGAGAGTATTATATCTTACCCTTGGTGTGATTAGTGACTTACTAGTGCCATTAGCATTTGTTTTGCGCTGATTCAGTTCATGCAACATGACATCATTCAATTGAATCCAGATGCATAAACACATCACACCATAATTATGTCAATAGGGAGTCACTAGTACATCATACGTAGTTTACCTAAAAATGACCATCATAATGCATGCTGCCTATAAATTTTCGTAACCTCAAGGGATTTTTCTTAAATATCTAAAGATAGTAGGATCCAGGTTAATACAGACGTAATTAGTGATAATCCTAGGATATGCTCTGACAAGGCAGCTCCTTGGTAGTGTCACCATGAATTATGATAAGTAATGTCACAGGTTACAGGATAAAATATTATCATTACTGGTGGAGTAAGTTTACGACTTCCGTTAAGAGAATGTGGGATACATAAGAAAATGCATGATCAGTACGTTTCAGTGTGAAAAAAAAAAAATATGCAATTTTTTCCCAAAATTAAGTTGCCTTCGTACGGAATAAGACTTCACTGCTTCCAATATGATATTATCATAATAATTAAATCAAAATCATGATGAGTATTTTCACACTTGTGAATGCTACATTAGTCGACCAGGAAATGAAAACATACCAGAAACGGGTTCACTCATACATAAGAGCTTAGATCACCACCCGAATCACCTGAAACAGTAAGACCTACAGCGTTACCATACCAAGCACCGAGGGACTGGCTGGTGAGGTACTGTACAACTTCTTTTATGAGTGACTGTACAACAATCTCTCTCTCTCTCTCTCTCTCTCTCTCTCTCTCT
>JAGKTI010009870.1:0-29825 GCA_018397915.1 Birgus latro
TGTGGACTATCGTGTACTGTCCTTAAAATGTGTGGTATCATTGTACTAGGAGTAACTAACTGCCTAATATTTTTTCTATGGTTTGGTTGTCCTGAATCTACCCTATGTAAGGCATTGTTTACCATTGCGAATTGTTCAAGCGGTACCTGTAACTTGGGTAATGGCACATCATCGCCTGACTCGAGGTGATATATTACTTTGGACCATAGTGGGTACTGTCTTTGTGCCTGTGGGATTTCTTGAATTGTGGGGATCGATTCATCCTTGTTGGGGAGTGATTCTCGTGGACTTATTGTAGCGACGTTGGCTAATGGGTTTCGTGATAAGGCATCTGCTGCTGCGTTCACTTTGCCTTTTATGTAGTGAATATTTACATTATAATTCTGGATTTTACATTTCCATCGTGCTCTCCTACCAGAGAGGAGTTTTTCTTGGAACATGCCCACAAGAGGCTTGTGGTCTGTGTATAGATGAATTTCATATCCGTACACGAGGTCACGGAATTTCTGTAGAGCAAATATTACCGCTAGGGCTTCCAAGTCTGTTACACAATAATTTTTCTCTGCTCCTTTCATTTGCCTACTGGCAAAAGCAATGGGTTGGTATTTACCTCGTTTATCCTCTTGCATCAATACAGCACCTAAACCTTTGAGAGAGCATCTGTGCAAATTATGAACGGCTTTGTGAAGTTAGGATAAGCCAAGCAAGGTGCACCTGTAAGTTTATCTTTAATTCATTAAATGCATTTTTTTGTTCCTCTCCCCACTGAAATTCCGCTTGTTTTTTCAGCAGGATAAATAATGGTTGGGCTATGTGAGAGAAGTGTTGTGTAAACGCCCTATAATATCCGGCTAGCCCTAAAAATTTTCTTACTTCATCCACATTTGTGGGTCCTGGGAAATTTCTTATTGCTTTTATTTTGTCCTGAGAGGTGTGGATCCCCTTTGCATCTAGTCTGTGGCCTAAGAATTTTATTTCCTTAAAGCAAAATTTACATTTAGACAGCTTAATTTTTAAACCTGCACTGGCTAACTTGTGTAGTAGCTGATCTAACTTCTGTAGATATTCTGCTAGCGTGGGTGTTGCAATTATGATGTCGTCCAGGTAGACAAATTTACTGTCGCCTAATATTCCAGTCAATACGCTATTCATCAATCTCTGGAATGTGCCAGGAGCCGTCATCAATCCCATCGGCATTCTCTTATACTGATAATGACCACTATCAGTAGAGAAAGCAGTGTACTTGCAGGATTCTGCATCTAATCCTATCTGATAATAGCCACTTAATAAATCGATTGTAGAGAAAACCATATTTTCTGGTCCAATGTTGTGCAGGACGTCACTTAACAATGGCATGGGAAAACGGTCGGGTATGGTTACCTGATTAAGTTTGCGATAATCAACAACTGCCCTCATCTCACCGTTTTGTTTAGGTACAAAGAAAAGTGGTGCGTTCCATGGGGATACTGAAGGTTCAGTGATGTCCAAACTTAACATTTCACCGACATATTGCTTTGCTAGTGCACGTTGCGAGTGAGCAATTCTATATGCTGGTACGTAAATCGGTTTTGTCTCGTGTTTTACGTTAATATGGTGTTGGATTAGATTTGTACAACCTAAGTTTTCACCAGGTAATGCAACTGCTTGTCGATGTTTTTCCAGGACGTCTAGTAAATCGTCTGTCACGTCAGAATTATCTGAGCAAACCAAATGCTCCATTATGCACTCTGTCTGTCGAGTTTACTGGACGTTCCCCCTACTGTCACTTCTCGTATAGATGCTGGGCATATCTCTAACCTACAAATAGAGGTTCCTTTCTTGATCCTCACATCTCCATTCATGGAGTTAGCTAAAATGACATTAGTTTCAACATTTTCATTCATCCAACACAGAGCACTCTCAGTTAAAAGGCCATTTATTCTAACCGTCTCTTCTAATGCAATGACATTACAATTTCTAAGCTGACTTTTGATCGTGATTTTCGTGAATGATTTTGGTGGTAGAATTACATCATAATTAATGCTTGCTGGGTAAATAAGCGAGTCACGATTGGTTTGTGGTTGTGTGAGCGAGTCCTCGCAGTTCATCTCTCACCGAGACAACACCTCCACTGCTGCTCTCGGTGGGACCAGCTCTCTGCAGCAGTGTTTCCGCCGGGGAGGATGGGCCTGTCCCTTACCGGAGCAGCCCTGTCCGTCCACCAGGAGGTTAAGGGTCTCCACTTCACCCTTCCTCTTCCACCAGGATCGGGGCTTTCCCTCCCACCACTGTGACTGGCCTTCCCCCCTGGGCCTCCACCTGCTGCTGGGCAGCTGGGCGAGCGGGGGTATCGTCGGGGCGGCACCACTGCAGTTCGTCGGCGCCCGTCCATTGGCGCTGCGACTCCTTGGAGCCACACCTTCGCGCCGAGGTTTCCACTCTGCTCTTTCGCCCCGCCCTGGCCCCCCCCTCCCCCCTACGCCAGCGTCCTCTGTCGCCATGCAGAGGACGCCCCCTTGTGTTTAATGCTTTACTCTGACGGGCTCTCCACCCTGAGCCCGTGTCACACTAGTGTGACAAATCTCATCAACCAACCAACCAACCTCGCGTCCATTTTCTTTGAAGTCGTTGTACGTCGGATTCATCTATTTTGGTTTTGTGTGTAATCGTTCTTGTGACGCTAGTTTTCGTATAACTGCTGGTTGTATTATCAGAAGATGAAATTTCCTCAATGAATTCGCTGTCATAATGAATTCCATTAAAATGTGGCATCAGTATTATATTTTCTTTCCTCATCGTGTTTAATCCAACTAAACCACTTCCTCTGATTAATAATTTTTCTACTACATAAAAGGTGGTAGTGAATGATTTTGTGGTCTCTGTGAACTTCATGTTTAACTCAATCATACCAATAACTGGTATTTCTTTACCATCCACTGTGTGTAAATGTAAGTCTGAGTTTTCCAGAAATGTTACTTTTCTTCTCTTTCTAAAAATTCTTTCTAACTCATCTTGCGTTATTAAGTTCACTGGTGAGCCTGAATCCAAAAATAATGAAATTTTTTCCTCCTCACATACAGCAGAGACCAAAATGCTTTCGTTTCCAAAGAGACTTCCTATGTTGACTGTTTGTTTTATGTGCCGTCGTCTTTTGTGCTGGTACGACCTTCCCCCGACCTATGGACGGATATCAATCTTTCTACTGTTTTACATTCTGACGTCCAGTGACCTACACACCTATGTTTTTTTTTTTTATGCAAGGAAGAAGGAACCAAGGGCCATGGGCCCGCATACTGCAATGTCTGCAATATGCTTCGAACCCTTTTGCTTTTTCCCTATCCTCCTTTTATTCTGATATAACATTCAGCTTTTGTGTGCCTAGGTTTTGCGCAATAGTAACAGAGTGTGTTACTTGAGCTGAACCTACGAGGTGATCTTCCATTTGTGTCTTTGTGTTGGTCGATGTCTACTGGGACTCCTGTCAAACTTTTGTACCGCCCTGTTGCCTGGTGTGCGGGAGCGAGTCCTTGAGCTAACCTGACTGTGTGTTTGTTTCTGAACTGGACGTGATTGTCTGTGGTCCTTGGCAGGACTTGACTTATTTATCCCTGCCACTATTTCTGGTACTTTGATTCCTGGTTTGGTGAGCTGTGATGTGTCAGTGACACCAGCTTTACTGCAGTTTAATTCCACTTCATAAATGATATCAAGTAAGCACATTCCTGGATTATATGGGATGGTTTTAGCTATCTTCAGCACCCTGTCAGAAAACTGACATAACACTGATATATAGCCAATGATGTCAACGACTTGCAATGGTGACATCCCACCATCCTGTGTGACCCAGTTTGAGTTTTCTAGGCTAGCTAACAAGGTTTTCTTAATAGTGGAAATATCTGATGTTATATCCCCTAGATCTGAGCCTGAGTGTGTTTGTCTAAGGAAGTCTACAATTTTGTGTAATTCTGGGGTTATACCACCAAGAACATTCTTGCCTCCCGAGAATTTCTGAGAAATACTGCCTTAAATTCCTCGAATTTTGTGGCTCTTATCAACTTATCAGAACGTAATAAATTGCCGGCAGGGCATCGTTCTTGGTTTATTCTAGCTGATAAAACAGCTATTTTCCCTTTTTCATCCGTAATGTTTCGCCTAATGAAATACTGCTGGCAGTGTTCAATGAGAGTGTTCACGTCTATTTTGTCTTTTTCTGTACCAGAGAATTTTGGTAGTTCACTCTCTTCATGACAAATGTACACTGGGTAGGGATTATTACTGGAATTCTGTGGAGAAAGCATTGCACTCGTGCTTACTGTTTTTGTGTTATCCAGCTTTACAATTTTTGTTTTGCAATCGTCATTTACTGGCAATTTATATGTTTTGCCTGACCTCAATACTCTATGGTCTATGTTATAGTAGACGTGAGGAAAATTTGTATAATGTTCACTATCTACATCTGAAAATTCTGACCAAGTGTCATCATCATTTACTTCAGCGTATATTGAGTCTGTTAGCTTATGTTTTGTTTCCTGAGTTTGGTTTTCTGCTGATTCCTCTGTATTTGATGGTGTCTCGATATTTGTATTATGTTGATCGTCTTCTGGTGTTTGTGTAAGAGATACAGTTGATCCTTCGGGCACTAATAATGGAACTCTACTCAGCATAATGGGACCAATTACTACTTTATATGTTACCCATCTCACATATGTCAGTGTAAATTGTGTAATTGGTGAATTGTTAACTAATACAACCTTGGTTAGAATAAATTAACTCACTGGAACAGTTGTGGAGATAGAGCCGTGGTATGACGAAAGAGGTGTTGTTGTTGAAGGTCAACACGTCAGCATCGTTGTTATCACTGGGGTAGGCAGATACTCGCTCTAGACGTCTCACACTTCCTGTTGAGGTGGGTCCTTGTTATGATGCGTCAGCACTCGATGTCGTCGATGCAGTAGGCAGACAGGCTGGCAGAAAGGCTGGCAGACAGGCAGACAGGCAGGTGCGGCAGGCCGTTGTTTTCAAGCACTTGGGCTGACCGGTGTGCTATGATGATCTTGCAGTGTGTGGGCCAGTGTTTTGCTATGGTAGCTGTGGTGGAGATGGTGGTGGGAGTTGTGGTGGAGAAGGTGGGGATCGTAGTGGAGGGTAGTGGAGGTCGTGATGGAGGGTGGTGGTGGTATGGGAGAGTCAGCAGTGTCTTAGCTCATCATGCTGAGTCAGACCGTTAGCGCCATTCCTCTCTCGTCATTCTTCTTTATTGTTGTTCGTATCTTCTCACCTCTTCGTTTGCTTCTTATTTTGTAGAGCTTGATTTTTCCGTAGTCGGTAGCGTAGTTTTTCGTAGATGGGTTCGTTGTTACCGCTGCACACCAATCTCGGTAGCGTGGTCGGAGGTACTTGTTGGGAAGTCGATGATGGGTTATTTAATACAACCAGAATAAAGTCGTGAGACGTATTATCAACGAAGGTGAGTTACAGCACTCTTGGGTTACTGAGTTTTATTGTAGATTTATCTTGATAGCGATTTACAATGATCTTAGCGTGACAGCCAGTCTCCCCCTTCTCCTTACTTCGCCCTAATTGTGCTCTAGGGCATTCTCTTATCCCCTTCTCTCCCTTTTTGCTGTGAAGGGCTTCTCTCTCCCATTATATGCAGGTGGGAAAGGATGTTTAGGTAAGGTAGTAGTGTCTAATCGATCTCCTGTGGGCTTTCACGTGTTTGAATACATCATGAGTTTCTTGCTTGTTTAGACTACGAGGATATTTTGAGAAACATCATATGTTAGGATTCTTGATAGTCTGGGACAACAGACTGTGTACAAATTTCATGTGAAATCAGACACTACATCCTGTACATTGTTTTATGAGATATATACTAATGCCTATATAATATCTACATAACAACGTGAATACAGTAATTCAGTGGTCTCATCTGGACTCTGCGGGAATTCAAAAGAAACAGATACACGTGAATATAGCTAATAATCTCGTGGTCTCAGATGGACTCTGCAGGAAATCAAAAGTTACAGATACACGTAAATATAGTGATCCCGTGGTCTCAGTTGGGCTCTGCGGGAAGAAACTTAAAACATTATCACCGTGCATATATTTGGATTTAGTAAATTGATCCAGGCTCTAAAAGAGTAGAATAAAATGAAAATTTATACACGTGTTTAATTCAGGAGTAAACATAGTAAGCTGGGGGTTAGACGACAAATATTTATCCAGGCGACCTTTAAAGGTTAGTACTGTATTACAATTTACTACACTGGAGGGCAATTTATTTCATATATTTACAACTCTATTGAAGAAGAAATGCTTAGCTTCATGTGAGTGGAATCGTTTGCCAATTATTTTATGCCCATTGCCTCTAGTATAATTCGAGTGATCAACTGTGAAGCATTTATTGACAGCCATGTTATCTAGTCCTTGGAATATTTTGAATACTTGAATTAAATCTCCTCGTATCCTCTGTTTAGTTAAGGTAAAGAGATTCAAGGCTTCTTAACGTTCCTCGTATGGTTTATTTCTCAATCAAGGTATGATTTTTGTCATCCTTCGCTGCACTCTTTCAAGCTTTTCCATATCCTTTTTATAATATGGTGACCAAAACTGAATGCAGGACTCCAAGTGAGCTGGGAGGAGAGTAGGCTACCTCCACCTCATCCTCAGTCCTCTTCTCCCTCTTCCTCCCTCCACCTCACCTACATACACCATCTTAGTCAGTCTTTCAGTCTCCATTCTCTCCACATGTCTAAACCACCTGAGTGTATTTCTCCTAATCTTCTCAACCACATCCACATTCACCCTACAACGTTCCTTCACTTCTTCATTCATCAACCTGTCCCTCCATGTTACTCCACATGCTCCTCTCAAGTAACTCATTTCCACTGCTCTCACTCTTGACTTGGTACCCTCTAGCAAGGTCCATGCCTCGCTTCCATACGTCAGGGTAGGGACCATAGTACTATCATGCAGTGACTTCTTAACTTCCATACCTCCCTATATCTCATCACTGCTTTCAGTGAATCAGCAACCTTCCTTACCTGCAGTACCCTTTCAAGTATTTCATCCCCAAATCTTCCATTCTTACTCATCACTCTGCCCAAGTACTTGAATGCACTCACATTCTCCATATCCTCACCATCCAACCTCACTGTGCATTATGTGACTTCATTCCTCTCAGACACCATAATTTTACTCTTGTTTACATTGACTTTCAGATTCCTCTTCTTACACACTTTCCCAACTTCATTCACCAAACCCTGCAACTCCCATTCATCACCACTCAACAATACTGCATCATCAACAAACAAAAACGCCGGAAACTTCCACATCTCACCCTCATTCATTAGAGCCACCCCCACATCCACTGCCCTACCTTGCACCTCCTTTACAACCCAATCCATGTATATAATAAGTAGCCATGGAGACATCACACAACCCTGTTTCAGTCCCACATTCAGGTCAAAGAACTCACTCAGCTCACCATCCACTCACACAGTAGCCCTAGGTCCTTTGTACATACTCTTCACAGCACTCAACAATTTCCCCTCCACTCCATATATTCTTAATACTTTTCACATACTTTGCTTATATATTCTGTCAAAAGCTTTCTCCAAATCCATAAAGGCAGCATACACTTTCTTTCCCTTCTCTAGATACTTCTCCACTAAACACCGTAGTACAAATATCTGATCATCAAACTTTTCCCTTCCTAAATCCCCTTGTTTTTCTCCAATTAGTTTCTCTGTTATATGCCTAACCCTATCAATAAGTATTCTACCATATATTTTTCCAGTCACACTAAGAAGGCAAACACCCCTATGGTTACCACATACTTCCCTCTCCCCATTTCCTTTGTATAAAAGAACAATTATACCTGATTTCCAGTCCTCTGGAACCCTACCCTCTTCCCAAGCCAATCAACACAGCTTCCATATCCACTCCACAACAATCTCACCCCCATACTTCAGCATTTCACCACACACTTCATCAGTTCCAGGGGCCTTTCCCATCTTCATCTTCTTCATTGCTTCCACTATTTCCTCCCTACTGATCTCTTCCGCCCTCCTCTCACCTCTTCTTCACCCAGCCATTCTCCAGACACTTATACTCGCACTGCTTTCACTATCCACATTCAATAAATCCTCAAAATGCTCCTTCCATCTCCTCAATTTCTCTCTCTTCTCCACCAGCAATCTATTATTCCCATCTTTCACTCCCCTACTATATCTCCTTTCACACTGTCTGACTTTCTTCACCTCCTTCCAAAACATTTTCTTACTCTCTCTCTATTTACACTCAGATTCCTCCTAAACTCTTCATCCACTTTCTTCTTATTCTCCTTCACCAATCTCTTCACCTCCCTTCTCCAGCTCACATACAGTATACCTATCCATTCTTTCTCACATCTCCCCTACCTCTGCTTGCTAGCCATTCACTATATGCCTTCTTCTTTTGTTCCACAGCTCGTTTCACCTCATCATTCCACCATGCTGTCCCTTGCACACCCCTGCATCTCCTCCTACAAACCACCTCGCACGCTGCACTTATATCTTCCGTGAAAAATCTTTCATACGTCTTCCACCCCTTCCATCTGTTCTAACTCATATCTTCCCAATTTTTCTTCCACTATGCTCTTATACCCTGCCATTTTCTCACTATCTTGCAACTTCTCAACTCTTCTCACAGGAGTTATTTCCTCCTGTCTTCCCCTTCGTCTCTTCACCTACATTCTTTGCAGCCTTATCTTGGCCATAACTAAGTGATGGTCTGAGATTATACTCCCCCATCCTCTCCACACTCTTGCATCCAACATTTGTTTTCTCATTCGCTCATCCACACACACGTAATCAATCATTGCCTTTCGTTCAACAAGCTCACCGTCCCTCTTCCTCATGACTCTCCATGTATACCTGTGGAGCATCTTATGGCGAAAGTATGTGTTGGCTATTGCCAACCCCTTACGAGCAAAGATGTCCACCAATGAACTACCATTCCCATCCACCTCAGCTGGCACACCCCACTGACCAACCGCTCCATCCACTCCTACATAATTGTCCATTATAATTAAATCCGTCATCTTCAAAAGAAAATGGCATTAAAAGAGATTTAAACTGAATTTAGATCACAACTAGTGGTATAATTCTGACATAAGTAGAATAACACTCCTAATTACTTTCTAGCTGTGCGTGATATTGTGGTGTGTGACGATGGTTTTGATCAGCGACTCGCTGGTCATCGTTTCCGCCTTTGCTGAGTTCTCCTTCAAGACCCAGCTTCTGAGGGTCCAAACAGTGAAGCTACTCGCCTTCACTCGCCTCCTCCTCTACCATCCTCAGACCCTCCATCACCTTCGCAAGACCTTCTCTGGAACCAACTCTCTCCTCGCGGTTGTGGAAGACTCTTCTTCAGTCTTTAGGTAACAAGCCTATCCATCTTTCAGTCTTTTGTTGCTCCATCAGGTGTGTAGAGGTCTGTAGTTAGTATAGGTCCTTCTCAGTTCAGACACAGTAGATGAGTGTCCCATTGCTCGACCCTTCAGATAACATTTTGGGTTAATAACTTCAAAAAGCTGATTATCTAGTCATGAAACACCACATTTAAAATGGTGACTGGGTTATTTTCCACCGACAGGACCAGAGTGTTCTCGTGGCTGCCGTTCACTGAGCCAGAAGTTTGGCCATTACAGGTGGTATAATGGACTCCTGACCAAAATCTACTTATCACCCACCCGCCGAATCTTTTCCCACAGAAGTTTAATCCGTATGTTCTTGTGTGTATTGGACTCAGTTTCAGAGGTTATTTTTGTGACCTGCATTGTTTATATTATTACAGGCTAAATCTTAATGACTTTAAGATGAGAGACAGATCTAACAGAGAACAGAGCAAAATTGATTTGCTGTTTCATACCGCAAAGAAATGGACTTACAGCACAAAATATCACTGTTGATTCCCCCACCGGCCCCATGATTTGGTGACAGCGGAGGAGTTCCCTCTGCAGGTACGTCTCATGATGGACGACCTTTCAGCACCCAGTGCCAAGTGAATCACCTTCACTGGAGTGGCAGGACATGTCAAGGAGATTTTGTCCAAAGCCATGAATTTTATGTGAGCAATGATATGGATAGTGTTTAATTTAAAAAATCCTCAACCCTTCGATCCCAAGATGTTTTCCGTATTTCCGACTATTCTTGCCATCTCCCGGCGATTTTATTCTGGTTGGGGAATTTCTCTTTCATCAGAGTGAAAGACATTGTTATAGCAAGGATATAACAGAAAATTTGGTCCTATAACAGATGCCACTCGGAATGATTAGGGATATGAAGGTTGCAGTCTTTGACCTTAGGATGAAGTAACATTTATATATTCTCTACAATACCTTCAATACCTCTGCGACAGGTACACATTCATTAGGCCCAACGACAGAAGCTGGGACCTACTGAAGAGCGACGGAACCTGGTCTGGCATGCTGGGAATCATCACACGTGGGGTGTGTTTTTAAAGCCTTGTATGAAGACTTAATCTTATGTACTGAAAAACTATTATCCACCTCTTCCAGTCTTTAACAATACTCGGTCCCTAGCCTAATTTCGCAATATTTCCATTTTTAATGTGGGCTGTAACAAGAAATTGACGCTAGAATATTATGCTAGTCACAAAGATATTCTGTGGAAAGGATGTCTAGGTGCTCTGTTATCCTCTTCTGCCATTGAACTGTGAACTACCATATGACTGGTTATCCTGTGGAATCGATACAACACTCCTGAAGGCTTCATTGAGGGATGATTGTACTGACAGCACATCGTGGAGTATTGTGTAGATAGTTACATATAGTCCAGACGTTACTTTCATGGATATGCTTCCCTATACTGGGGTTCAGTCTGAGATTACCTGCCAGACTTAGCAGTGTCTGACCTGTTCCAGGACTGTTGCTTACGAGTTTGGTACCCGTACGCAATGAAGAATGCATCAGTTGTTTCCACCATTTGGATTGCATCATTTACTTTGCAAATCTTGAGCTGAGCCATTAGTTCAGCAGTCCACGACTTTTCCAGCTGTGTGCGCAGCACAAGGTCGATCCCTCTCGCGTGCTATGGGTTTCATCCTTCACCATCCACTCGTGTAAGTACGCAGTGAGACAGTCGAGGAACTGAACAGCTGTCTCCTTTTCCTGGAGACGCGCCCTCATGAACTGATTCCTGGCGTCATCAACGATAAGATTGTACGCTTTAATAAGTGTGATCTTCATCATCTCGTACGTGAAATTGTCTCCGCGAATTCTGTTGAGAATATCGAGGGCAGGGCCCTCAAACAAGCTAAGACTCTGAAACCGCTTAGCTGCCTCATTCAGATCGTACAGCTTTGCCATGTGTTCGAAGCGAACTATGAACGGCTAGATTCGTTCGCCTTCCTTGTACGAAGGAAGCTTGAGGCGTGGGGTTGCTAGAACATGTGCTGGGGAAGTACTCGTGGAGCTTGGATTGGCTGCACCTAATTTGCCTGAAGCCAAGGAGTATCGCTTGAGCTTCAACACCTCAAGTTCATTGTTGTCACTTGCCTCGCGCTCGGCTCGCTCGAGTTCACGTTCTCATTCACGTTCCTCACGTTCCTCACGCTCACGCTGTTCTCGCTCGTGTTCACGCTGTTCTCGCTCGTGTTCACGTTCTATTTTCCGCTCTTCACGGGCGGCATTCTCGCGTTGCTGTTCAAAATTACTGCGTGCGAGCACATGTACTTTTATTTCTTGGGGGTTGGTAAGCCCCATATCCGTGGCTTCCTGTAGGTATGTACAGATGTGCTCAGATTGAGACTGGACTAAAGACTGATATTCTGGCTGCTGTTCAGCAGTCTACCTAGCTAAGAGTGAGTGAGTTTTTTCGGTAATAATTTGAAGGGTAGGAGTTTATATCCTGGAATGAGGTCGCTAGATGTCACGGGGTTTTGTGAGAATAGTTTTATATATTTAAATGAATGTGAGCCAGATGTAACGAGGGGAATGAGAATATATCTATGGACAAATGCAAATGATTGCCTAGTCGATTGTCACAAAAGAAATGACTCGTGAAATCAAGTAGCAATTTCAATTTTTTGCTGGCTTACTTCGCCAATTCTCTAAAGACGAGAATTTTATAAACTCTCTCAACAGTACACAGCAGAGAGTAATCGCTCAAGAAGACTGTATTACTGTACTGTTGGCCTCGAGAAAGTTAGCTCACCCCTTGACAATTAGTAATTAATAATAATGATAATAAACAGGATCTTGGCTACGCCAAACTCCTAGATGGCACAACGAATTTAAGAATTAATACCAAAGAACTGGCCGAAATACCAGTCGTGATTAATATAAGGAGGCTGTGCTAACCTTGAGTACCAAAAGTATGCTAAATGTGGAGAAATTAAACACGACTGTTACATTTAACAGAGCTCAAGAAAACGAACTGTAAATTTATTAATTACAAAAATAAATTTACGTTACATAAATCTGTTCAAAAATCAGAGCAAAAGGAATGCACTCATTCACGCACTCAAGCCAATAGCTAAATAAAGCACTGAGCTGATAGCTAAATAACCTTGGCCTAGAGAACAAAAGAAATGCTGGTCAGCGGAGATGAGATCGATGCTCCAAATAGACTGGGCATCTGCTACAGTCGATCACCAGGTTGGTGGGAGATTCGGGAATACGCCGATACTGCAGGATGCTCGAAGTCACTACGACGAGGGACTCTATCTGCGTTAGGCACAGCGCTGCACACTCCGTGACTGTCAAAAACCGACTAGCCTGTGTTCTAGTGCCCAGCACAAAGGCTTGAGAAATGGGCATGGCTAACTCAACGGTTAGAGAGGGAAAGGTGTGGGAATGATAACTCACAAAATATCACTCAGTGGAATGCACTGTCTGTACATAGAGACAGTCACTCAAGAGACAATGACGAAAGTTTTGAAAAATCAATACACATATAAGTGCAAAAGCTAGCAGTTAACAGACTGAGTGAAATTCTATGGATTTCAAAACTGTTCAACCATTCCCACTATTGCTGAACAATGTCACGAATTACGATACTAATTTCACTATCTAGGAAATTCCTGACAAAATGTACACAGGTAATGTACAAATGAACACGCGTATGTGCATCGATATACTGTATATGCACAAAAACAGGATAAATAAACAAACTAAAGAAACAAACAATGGTCAGCAAGCGATCCGGAAGTTTCCTACAGTGACGGGGACCTAACTCCCCGCCCTCTAGAGGGCGTCGAAGAAGACCCCAACACTCCCCCGTGAGGGTCTTGCCTAACCTAGCCCTAGCATAATGCCTACCCATGCCGCCTCCTATAACCAGGCCTCTAAGGCCCCCCTTCGTGGAAGTACCCTGCGGTACTCCTTCAGGGTTCGGCTTCGTACTACGGCAAAGACTCTAGTGGCAGACCAGAAAGAAAGCTGACACGGAGGAGTAACACACGCGATAGGACTTACAAGGGTCAGAAGTAGTTACTAGTCGTCCAGCTTGTAGAGAAAAAGTCTAAGGAGATGTGGACCCGAGTTTCACTATCTCGGTGACTGGGGAAGAGATGCTTCTACGAGAGGTGGGCAGGAACTCCTGGGGCCATTATGTAACACCTTTCCCACTCATCTCACTACTCCAGCCAGTGAGTATCTTCCCCTCCCCTCTCACTGCACCACCAAGTAACACCCCCCATCCCACAACATCACTGAACATACTGTATCTCCTTCCCTTCTCACTGCACCACCAAGTAAGCATCCCCCCTCTCCTCCCACCACATCAGTCAGTGAACACATCCCACTCCCCATTCACTATCCAATGAGAATTTACCTACTCCAGGAGATCGACTAGACAGATTAGCTAAAACAAATAGATCATCTTGGTTACTACGGACATGTTCAAATATTTTCATGATGCTTCTCCCATTTGCGTTATATAATTCGCTGGAGAGACGGACACAGACAAGTACGACTACATAGTCCTACCCAAGAAAGTGGAAGATACACTCAGGAGAATATAAAGTTGCTGCACATGTACACTTAGGTCACTAAGTTTATTCCATAGGCAGTGGATTTTGAAAATAAAAATCCAATTAACTTCTAAGATTTATTAATATACAGTAGGTTCTTACACACACAGTAACAGTGATACCCATGAGAATACACTGCAGTGATTCTGGAAGCAACTCTTATACTTTGCCATTTGTATAATTTTATTTATAATTCTAATTATGTATACATTCATTTATTTGATTGGTATGTACTGCTATCCTTATCAAACTTAAAATGAAGTAATTAATATGAAGAGCGTTGTCAACAAGGGTGATGTGTGAGGACAGTGATGGTTATAGTTGTTTGCATCTTAGGTGGCTACCTGAACCTTATGACCCCACCTGGCTCTACCACACGCCAGCTCCATCACCAGCACCATCACAGCCACTGTAAACCCACACCCAAGCACCGCGAACATGCCCTGAAAATGGATAATGCGGGATGTAGGGCTTTATTAATTTCATTATTGCCCAAAACTAATAATATTCCTTTTACATGCGTAGTCAGTTATTACGAAGACACTCATATATGGCTATAAAAACACTATTAAAACATTCTTCAACTGTATACCCTTCAAGTTTAATCTATCCTTACACTCAAACAATGTCAGTATTGACTAGTTCTCGGAGAACGATGTGGAGATTCATAAGCTTTGTCCATAACTCGTGTGTCTTTCCATCACCCACCAACAACTGACAATGACACTTCAACATAAGCTACTTCAATGTACCAGATATGAAGGGAAGTCCACTGTGATTCAAAAATAGGCAATGGGAAAATGGGAGGGGGGAAGGTGAGGGTAGTGTCAAAAGCACGTGGATAGATTCGTAATTTTAAAAGGCACGTTTTACTTTGGACCTTTATTTTTATCCGAAATACTTACCTGCATAATTAACTGTGACACAGTACATATTTACCCACGAGATATTAAAAGATGCTAATTACTCGATTACATACACCCAACTTTTTCACTACTTCAGTCCAATGAAGTATTTTGTTACTTCATATATCTTTTAACCTTATTCACTCTCTTGGTAACATGGTTAATGAAAATGTGTTAAGCCCCTCAGATATTAAAATATATCGTGAACCGAATAAAATCATCCTGGTGTCATGATAAAATGCATTATAAAGTTTAGAGGAATAATGGATACAGTGAGGTCAGTCTATCCTATTTTCAGTAATGAAGGAAGTTACTATCATGGCTTACCCAAAGACTGTTGAGTGAGAGAATGGTGGTGACGGTGATGATCCTGGGTGGGTTCTTGCACATACTAGAGTTGTGTTCTGAGTACCTCATCCATTTATCGTACAGCCCTGACTCCACCAACGTGTACGATCTAAGCAAAAGAAGAAACACTTATATGTCTGTAAGCCTATGTGAAGAATAACTCGCTAAGATAAAGGAAAGGTGAAATACTGAGCTCTCGTCTGTTCGTCCAGGAATTCTCAGGGTGTGTATGTATGTATATATATAAATATATCATACATCCAAAGCCCTCCTGTGAAACTGACAAGATTATAAATATTTGCTACGTTTATTTTGTTTTAACATTATACGGCAACTATTGTTACATTATTGCTTATTCTAATAAACTGGGTCACTTACAACTTATTTATCATCGGTAAAAAAAGGCTGTTCTTCTGAGTCACCATGGCCAGAGGGGTGGCTGCGTAGACGCTCCTTGAAAGGTAAAAATCACAACGACCTACAAAAATAATTACCAGACATTATTAATACAAAAACGTAGATATGCTGTTAGAAAACTACTGAAGCGTCACTTTTCTGACTTACAGGATGCTAATTATCTTGAAATGCAAGGCAGTGTTTTACATTTGCCTGACATTCGCATTTAGTTAATTTCCACCTTGCCTCTTGTCAACAGTCGTACGTCTCTCAAATCTTCATTTCTGTTATGTCCGTCAGTGTCAGTGTATTTCTGTGCTATCTGACATTATTAATTACAAGTGGAAATTGTAACAAGAGGAGTCGTAACATCTTTACTGCTCCAGCATACTCATATAGTTTACTTTAATAAAAGCACCATTTAGAGGTAAAGGTTTTTATTTTCTCATTCTATGTAGCTCTTGAATTAACCAGTTTGTCAGGTGTAGTAGCCCTGATAACATTTACTCTGTTCTAACTGATGACAGACGGCTGGAAAGGGATGGGGTGTTCTCAAAACTTACCCTCGTGAAAAATTCAATCTGTAGTGAGTTTCGTCCTTATTGATCCATGGAAGTTCAATTGAATAATTCTGTTAACTTAAATATCCTGACTATTTTATTCAGTAAAGAAATATCTTAGTAAAATCCAGTTTATATTTAATGACAAACATAACATGACCAGTTCAACAGCAGCTTGCATGTGTGTGTGTGTGTGTGTGTGTGTTTATGCTATTTTAGAATGGCAACAATTAAATATTAATATGTTGTTAGCTTGGTTCTGCTATGATACTCTGATACATTATAATATACAGATTACAAAAAATATATTGAACATTCATAACTTCAGTAACTTTAGCAATCATATTACAACCTGTGAGAGAAACGCTTTTGGCCAGCATGTTGATATAGTTGAGATGCAGGTCAAAGATGATGTGAGTGGCAGCGCGCACGACGGTCTCCATGCTGTTTTGTAATTCGATGAACTGGTTATAGGAAACCCGTTTTGTCCCTAGCAGTTTCCCCAGTTCTTGCAATGGGCCTGACGTGGCAGTCTGAAAAGAATAGGCTATCAAGAATTTTCTGCTTCACGGTATATGTTTATGGGATTTGGGAACACGAGTTTTTAGTAATTCGGAAAAAAAAAACGTGTAAATGTCTGGCAGAAAATTTTGGTTATATATCAAACATATGATAATAGTCGATGACCCATGAGTTAATGACTGAAAATAGCATCAGGAACTCAATTACCTATCCAAATCATTGATCCTAACGCATAAGTTAATTCGCTGCTTTATAGTGTTTGAGAAATTGTACGTGGTAAAAACAGAAAAAGTGTTTTTAATAGACAGAAACTGCCGTAATCTTTTGGCGGCCTGTTACTATGATATGAATTTCATGAACAGTTTAACCATCATTTCAGGCAAAACTGGTATGCTTAATATTTTTTGACGCTATAATTAATTAACAGCATATCAATTAAAGCATTGCATTATAGGCTGGCAACTACACACTCTTGATCGTTTATTATCCTGAAGAAACAACCACTCACTTCAATATATTTAATGATGTAAGTGTTTGGAACAACAATTATCCGAACATCAGAGTTGTCAAGGACGTCCTCAAGGCTCTGATAGGGTTGGTCTATGTATCTGACTGCCAGGAGGGACATGAGGTTGCCGACGTAGCTCTGTGTCAGCACCACCATCATCAGCATCCACACCCCCAGCATCACACGCTCCCACCACCACCGACTCTTAGTTCTCTTTATATCTGGAAGTCAAAATTTTGTCAAGCAAATGACATCGATCACCAAAATATTTGATGGCCTGTTTTTGGCAGCTTTCGTGAAATAAAAGTAGTGTTTACAGTAGGCTGCCATTAGCGAGATGAAATTAAGCATCATCTAACACAAGACAATGGTTGAGCATCATAAAACTATGTTGGCGAAACAATTGGCTCTTTCGGTATTCTTACAGAGAAATATAGAGTAATTCGGACGTTAATATGCCTGGATGCTGCCTACATTAACTTAGCCGTTCCCAATCTAATCTCTCAGAGTCCTTCCAAAGTTAATCTAAAATTACTGTGTAAACTACAACATAAGAAACAGTAGTTACCTTCTTGCAAAAGAACTCGCAAACAGTTGAAGGTGTTGGTATCTATCATGCGTGGTTCTTGCATATGAGTCGGAAGGTACAAAGACAGAAGCAGCATCACAGCGCATACTGCCAACAGTAATGTCAACACAGCCACCCAAACCTTTGGTCTAAGAGGCAGCAGGAAACTCCACGGGTCCACCTCTGGTCGACCAAGGGCAGCGAGAATAGCATAACTTCCCATAAACACAAATGGAGAGAAGTCTATCCACTGGCTCCTGGTTATATCCATGTAAAATGGTCCCGGAGTAAACTCCACTTCCTGAAATGTTGTGTTGTAACATATAATGAAGACTAGTAGAATAAATTAATGTACGCCGGGATATATTTTATAAAAGACTAACCTTTACCACACTATATTATAATGAGTAATTCGTGCGAAGGTTGACAGGTTGACAAGTTTTTTTTCTTGACTCAATATATTTGCGAGAAAAGTGGTTCCCGAGCTAATTATTTGAAATGGAAACTGACAAAAGAAAAATGTATGTTCTGATGATGTATATGCGAAACATATAATCGAATTTCATTTAAAGGAAAATACAACTTCTGTACAATGCTAAAAGCTGTACGAGGATGAGTAAACTGTGGAATCTACCTAAGTTTTGGCTTCTTGTACAAATAACAATGAAATCACACATACAGCAGGTCAACAGAAACTGGTTTTAATGACCACTAAAAGATAACCTTAGCAAAAAATAATTTTAAAAAGAAAAAATATGTAGCTGAGAAAGAGAAACTACTACGTGCCCCAAGCCAAAGAGTACTCGGTGCACGGATACTATATATACTCTCTTTCTAACTTGGCCCAAAATTGCTAATCCATATTGAGACGCTTGCTGAAATAAGAGATTAGCACTAGAAAAGGACGCTAGAGATAGACCAGTATTATGAAAAGGATGAAAAGGGTAACATTGTCTTTTTTGGCCATCGAGCTTAGTAGTATAATATGCAAAAGGACGAAAATCTGGGCCAAGATGAGGTAAACGAACTACAGAACTGACCTCACGTGTAATGAGTCCCAAAATGCCGGTCCAAGTCCCATCGCTTTGCAGTAAACCCCAGGTCCTGTCAGGAGATCTCACGTACGTATATCTGTCAGAGGGACGTAATTTAAGCACATTTGATAATATTGTAACCTTTTCTATTGCAAAAAAGATAAGTTGAGAGGGTACGTTCACACTCATATTTTGTTTTTGCTAACTTAGGACAAGTTCTGCAGTCGACCAGAGTATATTTATCAAACAAATATTACCAGTCATACATAGAGTGTATTAAAACAAATGTGCGTTAATAGCTCACGTGAAGTTCATGATTGAGGACAGCATCTCCATAATGTTCCCCGCTGGCCCCCCGAAGGTGAGTCGTTTGCCCTCTGGTGCCGTAGGGTCATCTACTGTAAATGCCAGCTGTGCCACTAACTCCTCCGCTGTCACTAGCACGTGTGGCCTGTGCGGGAAGCTGTGCCGAGATGGTGTATGGTATAGTGTTGGCTAGTAATGTCACGTGGATTAATATATACTACCTTATCAGGCAATGCATTTCTCATTCTGACACTATGAATATATATTTATGTTTACACACAAAACAGAATTTGGACATTATAAGCTTTTGTTTTCCAGTATCAGTTGTTCCTACTTTCTTCAGTTAGAACAACTGCAGTGATCGACCATGTTATTTTTTAATGTTGGCATAACCAAAGGCCATTCAGATCGCTCAGAATGACTAAGATTCTGGATCAGTTAAGTCTATTTAGGATCGAGAAAGTTGTTTGGATACAATTATGTAGGTTACTGTGTATACCTCTATTTTTTTTTTTTAAATCTATATGTCCTTAAAGTTTCATCTGCCCATCTTGAATCCTGAGTTATAACAATAGATCAAAACTCGAATATGATGCTAGTCATGAAGAGGTGTTATGGGAAAGATGAAGAGCTGTAGTATTGTCTTTTTCTGTCACTGGCCTATGTGAAAGAAGCTGCAAACGTCGAAAAAATGATCATAGATACGGTAAAAAAAATAGTTACTATATATTCAAGCACACTTCAGTCCTCCTAGAGCATTTAGGTTGCTCACGTTGGTTCAGTGTCATTTAGGTCCAAATACACGAATTCCGTTTAAATTAGTCCCATCCTGGTAATTTCATCCATTGAATGTCACTTTATATATTTCTCGTTTCATCCCCTGTAGAAATCATGAGATCTGGCACCATCCCTTATGTAGTATACGAGTTGGTTATTTGCGGGAATGCAATATTAGTAATACAAGTTATCATGCAAGATCTCTCATGTATTCAGCTCAGTGTCTCTGTATTTAGCAATATCTTACAGGAGCATTGTCGACACAAAATTTACCGTAAGAACTTCCTGGGGAAAAGATCTTGTGGATGGGTGAAAGTTAGACGTTGACCGATAGTCCATGATGCCACTTGTAATGGCCGAGATTCTGGGTCGGTGAACGGCAGCCATGAGAACACTTTGGTCCTGTTAATGAAGGAGCAATCTGTCCATTAATTAAAACTCCCAGTTATTGACTATTTATGCTGTGTTCTTGTACGGTTGCAGCAAATCTTTTCACGTGGTCATTTATTTATGATGATGTTAAATAATAATGTGAAAAACTTGAAAGACTCCGAACATTTCGCTGGTTTTCAAAATTCATTGCTTATAGCCTCGGTACTTACAGTGGATCAGTATTTTTGTTGGCAATTGTATACGGATAATACTCGTTACCTGAAGACTGGCAAGGTATCGTCCACAACAGCAACAAGAGACGTAGTTCGTGATAGAGTCCTGTGAAGGTGGGGAATGTTCTCGAGTTGGAGGAGAGGGATGCGAGTGAATACGAACAGCTTTGTTTTCTGGACCAGCAGGAGGTGACTCTTGAAGGAGGACTCAGCGAAGGCGGCGAGGAAGGCTGGGTCATCGCTCACCACCACCATCGTCACGCACCACAACGCATCACCAAGCTAATGGTGCCAACTTGAATAACATCATGAAACTAACAGTGCCAATATAAGTTATAACACAAAACTAATGGTGCTGCCATAAAAAATATCACGAAACTATCGGTGCCAACACGAATAATACCACAAAACTAATCGTGCCAATTTAAATATCAGGAACCTAATGCCAAAAAGAATATTATCACGAAACTAATGGTGCCAACTCGAATAATCGTCTGACAACGAAAGGACCCTTATGCTCCCCCTGACTATGAATTACACCCATCGAATATTCGGTACAACCCTGGCTTTTGCTTAAGTCACTGGTGTGTCCTTCTCCTAAGTTCTCGTTAGTGATCCAGGAACTGAAACAGTGATCTCTCGGTTGTGGGGCAAATATACTTCTGATTACACAATGCTAACTCATAGGAATACTTAATGAACTAAACTGTTTTATGTTTTGTTCCTGAGCCTGATGATGTTCTATGTTTTATGCAGGCTACAACAGACAAAAGGGAACAGAAAGACGCCTACGGGAATAATATTAATCAGTCGTGTGTTTTTTTATGCGTGGATATTTTCAAAGAACTCTGAATTATTGTGTCCAAAGTTCAGCTTCTTCACTCTAATTCATCTACATGCAGTGGCAACATACCTGTCGAGCTGTGGCTATGCTCCGTGACAGCTGTTTGTATGTCATGTTGGTGTTTTGCTTACTAGTCTTCACTTCAAAAATTCCGACTCCCAGAGGAGCATGTAAGTGTGCTAGATCCTGAAAAAGAGCACATAATGATAAATATTTCCTATTCTTCATAACTGAAGAAACAATAAGGATAACTAGGACAATAAATTAAATATGTTAGCTGCAAGAATTACAATGTTGATTAGTTTTGGGCAGACTTTGGCTTATCTAGTTCACTGAGCAGCACAAAGGATTAAAGCCGAAAATGTGAATTACTTATATCAAACAGTATAGTAAGAAGTGACCTAATGTTTAGCTTTTGACCTTATCAGGCTCCTCTGTTGAAGCTCCAAACAGTTTTTTCATTATTGTTGTGCTTACTTACCTGCGTCACGGAGATCGCCCATGGGGAACCATCTGTCAGCAATAGGACAGAAAAGTGAGAACACCGCTCTATGGCCAACATGTCATCCAGTGGTAGGCGGCTATCCATTGATACTGTGGTCTTATCTGACAAATAAAAGGGTGGATAAAAGCACACTTGTACAGCACTGTTTTAGTACAAGTGCTGGACTATTTGTTTGGAAATATGCACCAAAATCACCGTTTCATCTACCAATGTCCTCTCTCTGCTAATTAAAACTGCCTGTAGCCAAAATATTATATTAAAAGTAACACATCGAAAAGCACGGAGAGAATCTTGTTCTGTCAATCAGTGATTGCTAATTGGCAAGGTTGTGTTGCATAGTTAATGTTCGTTGTATATTATAGCTCAGTTAAGTCAATAACTCTAACTACGAATAGGTGTGTAGTTAAGGATAAGCTAACCTTCAAATGATCATAGCTCCCTAGGGTTGCAGTGGCTTCAAACATCAGATAACCCATCACTAATCGAAATTTGGTTAACCTCTTTTCTGTTATTGTAAAAAGCAAGAAAATGAAATAATTAAATACAAGAAAATAACTTGTCGATATTTGGTGATGCACATATAATAGCCTAGATCAAAATGAAACTTTTTTTTTTTAAGCTCTTCCCCTTTTCTGCAGTCTACGTGCCTGTGATGTGATGTAGGCGGGCATGGACCAGGAGGCAGGTGACCTCCAGGCTGAGCCATAGAATCCCCGCAGTAGTCGACATCATGCCACCACAACCACCACCGAAACACGTCACGACCACCACCGCACACCTCCGCTACCACCACACTCCACGGCCACCACCGCACACCTCTGCTACCACAGTATGTCACGACCACTACTTAATGCCTTCACCACTGTCGACATATGTTACGACCACTGTGGCACGCCTCCACCACCACCACATCTATTTCTTAAACAAACCTCCACCATAACACTCCTTGGGCCAACTTCATTAAGAAACTTTAAATCTGCTCCTTCTCGTAACTCAAAGTATATATTTTTCATTAGGAATAACAGATATAATTCGGCAATCTTCTCTCTTTATCCGTTCTTTTGAGGGATAGAAAAAAAAAGATTACCATAATTTTCCTCTCATGACTTACAGATCTGTTTTTCAGAAAGAACAAGAGATAGAGGAAAAATTTTAATATATGCTGCAAAAGCAAATCCAAGTTCACAGAGGGAGTTGATCAAGTTTTTGAAGTCAAATCCAGACCAACAACCAGAAAACAAAATCAGTCTGTGGTTTATGCTAATTCATCCTTATTTTTTCCATGCTGATGTACATTATCTGGAGAAGGAGAGTTACTTAGTTTTTTTTTTTTTTTTTTTCCCAAATACATTTGTATCTAAAACCACAAAACTGTCATACGAAACTCAGACTTCCCTAATCTTCCAACACTGTTACCAACACATACTTCAGGCTGTCTGATAAGCTTCATAACATGATATTAGAATGATAATGGACTTTATTTGATTTTGCATTTTCATTATGATTTTCATTTCGTATTAATGTACATACCACTGCATGTTACTCCTATAACATTATGTTACAAAAATACTTCCACTGTTTAGAAACACGTATTTATTAAGTTATTTTCGTGTACATCAAATCATTTTCGTCTGGGAAACCTTTAAAATATGAAGCCTGGTTTAACATTCTAGTCAGGTACAAAAAAATAGTTACTTTATAACCTTATGAAGAAGCACAAGCAAGTCTGAAGCCTGTAATACCAATTTTCCGAGGAGGACAAAGTCTAATACAACAAGAACGTTTGGTATGACACATGAAATACAGATTGTTCATAACTTTCCTACCCTAGAACAACATACATTATCGTTCTGAAAGAGATGGACAATAGCTTTTCAAAGAAAAAAAAAAGACCTAAATGTCTGTTGAATGTTTTATGCGATGTACTTATTAAACATGAGGAGTCTTCAAAATTTCAACGAAATGGTGACTTTGGGACGAAAATGCTCACTTAACTGAGAGCTCATTTAACTGAGAGCACAAATGAGATCTCACATCTCATACCTCAATTCATTCAGCTGTTTGCACTACCTACGTTTGGGAAACAAAAACAGTATTTAGCACAGATATCATACTTTTCTGTTTTTGCCCGTTTATAAGAGAGAAACAGATGAATTTACGTAAAAGGGAACTTTATCTTTTCCTTGGCTCTTGCTAGTTTTTCTCTACATACGAAACTATGTCACGTGATGTGTCGGCAATTCATAATCTTGATACACAGGACCAGTTCATTCGGCTGTCTAAAGAGCCTGCCAGTATGGTTTGGCAAGGAATTAAAAACTAAATGGGTTTGTAAAGTTACTCTGAATGGATTTTTTTTTTGAAATAACAGAACGTAGGAAGGAAAAACATATGAATAAAAAAATAATCCATACACCAGATATACCGGTGTCCTCTGTTCATAAAATATCTGTAACAGTTGGATTTCAACAGCTGTAGGTTGAAGTTTGAAAGGGGAACAACTCTGGGAAAGGGAGTTCCAGAGAGATGCAGTTCAGAGAATAAAAGAATTCTGATAGTCAGAAGTTCTGCGATATGGCTGTGTGACATTCCAGTCATTAGCACTACCACGTGCCCGTGTAGCACGAAGGATGGGATGGAGAGGTGGCACAATGGACGCAACTTTGCCTGAGCATTTGCCATAAAAATGTCTGTAAAGTAATTCAAGGGAGGCAACATTCATTCTTTCTTGTAGGGGAGGCAGTTTATTTATAATAGCAGGGTTATTAATTATTCCAGCAGCTTTGTTGTGAATTTTGTCTAGTTGTTTTAATGCAAATTCTCCACATCATTCAACATGGTTGAACAATATTCAAGCTGAAAGCGCACATTACTCTTACAAATAATAGCTAACTGCTGGTCAGTGAAGAAGTCACGGACTCGGTACAATAATCCAAGTTTCTTTGAGGCAGTTTTAGCAAGTTATCTGACATGAGAGGTCCAGCTGAGGGTATTGTTAAGTGAGACACCGAGAATTTCATTACTTTTGGAGATAAGAATATTAGTAGCATTGAAGGTAATATACGAACCTGGCAATATCCGTCTATTGTATATACTTGGTTTTACTAGCACTAAATGAGATAAGGATGTTTTGTACCCATTCAATGATCGTAGATAAGTCTTGATTTATGGAGACGGCTGTACTGAGTTGAGAGTTAGAGATATCAGACTCTGTAAATGGGTGTCTGAGTGTGAATGAACTATGAAGTGTTGAGTCATTTGCATATGAATGGATGGGATTTGGGGTGACAGATAAGAAATCATTAATATGAACCAGGAACAGGGTTGGCGCCAAACCTGATCCTCGAGGCACGCCAGCATTATTTGAGTGGAAATTGGAATATACTCGTACATCATCTACTATTTTTAATATGATTACTTCAACTTTACGTTTAAGTGACACTCATTAATACCTGTACAGATCAGGGTATTTAGTATATCCACAGTGATAATGGAAATGTGCTTGTATTGCTCTGAGATTCATTTAAGATAAATATAACTCATCATGGTACAATGCTATGGGATGGATCGCTTTAATACTGCTGTAAAATGCTTTGCAATGTATTCCTTTACTAGGTCGGCCAGTGCGATGCCTGTTCTCAACGTGTCCCTCCTCCTTCCACCGCCTGAGCCACCTGCAGACAGTGGTGACACTGGACCCGGTTACCCAAGCTATGGCACGAGCAGAAAGGCCACCCACCCACAACCAGATGAAGTTGTTGCGTTCTGTCAGGGAGGTTGGGCGTGAGGGCCGCTGTGTTTCCATGTTCTGTCTAAGAGAGATATTCAAGAATTGAATATAAAATAAAACTTTGTCCTTCAAGGCACTTTTGCATCAAGTGTACGTCGTACGATTTGTAGTTGCTTTTAAGTCCTTCGCAAACGGAACATTACTTTCACTCCATTCATGTTGCTACTGGATTATTTTTATTAAGTACGAGATTATTAGTAAACTGTTTAATGAAGGCAATTTATAAAACTCATTCAGTTCGAAAAACCTCTTCTGAGTTAAATACGTTCTGAATCTAGCGACAATATATAAAAGTCCTGAACTATATTTGGATATTAGGAGGCAAGTTTGGGTATTGCCAGTAAATTTTGAGTACTGGACGGCAAGGGGCGAGCAATATCCTTCATTAATAGACTTTGCTCGGTTGTTTCTTGAATCCATAGTGTGTCTACCGTAATGAGGTTCATCTATTAAAAAAATGGAAGTGTGCCGTATAGCTCGTAACTTGAAGCCTGCCTAGGATGGACTGTGCCTAGAACTTCAATGGGTCTCTGCTTCGTATCCCGGAAAAGACACACGAAGCAATCTAGTAATCTCCCCACCCCATGAAAGATGTGGGAAACTGTAACAGGTTAATGAAAAATGAGCATAAAACAGCAATAGGTTATAAACAACAACAGAAAAGCGAAATGGGTCAAGAAACAACAGTAAACAAGTCCTTATACAAGTCTTTAAGTAACAAAAACAATTCTTTAAGCAAATAAAGAAAAAAACTAAGCACCAGAAACAAACCTCAAAACAACAGAATCAAATTTATAAGTAACAGATTCAAACTTTAAAGGAACAGAAACAAATCTCTAAGCAACAGAAACAAACTGCTGTGCAACAGAGAAAAATCTAAGCATAAGAAATAAACCTCAGAGCAACAGAAACAAACCTCTAAGCAACAGGAGCAAATATCTAAGCAAGAGACAGGTTGGTACTTTAAGACAAGTAAGCTGGCACGACCGGGCTGCTTTATCACATACTCTTATGCTCTGTGTTACGGGTTATGAAGGAAAAATGATCCCTGGGTACCACAAACATCACTTACTATTTGGAGAAATGAACTGCCCCCACCAACTGCCTAAGCAAGGAAAAATGTGTTAGGATGAATAAAAACCAATAAAAAAAAACAAGTCCTCATAAAACCAACAAGTTATTTAACAACAAACAAATTTTAAACAAGAAAAGTAAGTCTTAAAAAAAGGGAAAAAATGTCCTTGCGCCAAATGAAGCGAGTGAAAAAAAAAAAATGGGTCCTGAAAGATTTAACATAAGTCTGAATGCAAAAGAAAAATGCCATAAACTCTTAAAATAAAGGATACCGTTGTCAATAGCCGTTTTTTTTTCCTAATTTCCTGTTGACCGAGAGACATTTGGTGTATTTCCATGCTGCCTGAAATTTAGTGATCTGTAAACACCAAATACGTCAAAAGTTTCTTCATCTATAACTGTTGTCATAAGTTGATAATGTATACTAATTAACTTCGCACAAAAATGTTTCATTTTGTCAGAGAGGTTGGTTGTGACGATCGCTGTGCTTTCATGCTCAGTGTATGAAACTCTTGCATCAGAGAATATTAAAAAGGTCGGAACTATTTTGATCTACAGCTGTCAGTATAAGATGGTAAAGGATTAATAAACGTCTCCCCGATAATGATACCTTGCCAGCTCAATGAGGGTGCAACATGACTGACAGGAACGCGTTACCTCATGACTAATAACAACGCGGTACTGTGTCACTAACAGCAACTCGGGACAAGACCATTTACAGCAACACGATAGAGTATTATATCACGGAGAGCAACACGGTACTATATCACTAACTTTAAGACGGTACCATATCACTAACAACAACACTGCACCATATGACTCACACGGTACCATATGACTAATAGCAACACAGTGCCACATGACTCACGATCAAAGTGTAGGGGAAGGCGAGGCTGGAATGTGATCTCTAGCAGCCTGGAGCAGGCTGAGCTCTGAGTGCTGCCCGACCTCCTGGGACCCTTATATAAACAGTGAACACCTTCCCCTCCCCTCTCACTACACCAGCTAGTGAGTACCTTCCCATCCTCTCTCACTGTACCGCCAGGTAAACACCCTCCCTCTCCTCTCACCATATCAGTCAGTGAACATATCACCCTCCCCTCTCACTATCCCATGATAATACACCTACACTAAGACATCAACTAGACAGATCAACTAAAATAAATAGATCATCTGGGTTACTAGGGACATGTCCAAATATTTTCATTATGATCCTCCCGTTAGTGCTATATAACTCCCCGGAGAGGCAGACACAGAGAGACAAGTGTGACTACAAAGCCCTACCTTCGATAGTAGAAGTTACTCTTTCGCGTAATACACTGTTGCTGCACTTGTATACTTAGGTCACTAACTTTGCTCCATAGGCAGTGGATTAAGAAAAAAAAACTAAAATATATCAATATATATCCTTACACAAACCGTAACACGTGATACCCATGAGAATACACTGCGGTGAGTGGTACTGGAAGTAACTCTTATACTTTGATAGATGTATAGTCTTATATATAATTCTAAGTTATTTATGTATTCATTTATTTGGTTAGTATGTACTGCTCTCCTTATCAAACTTAAAATTAAGTAATTAATCCATGTGAAAAGCGTTGTCAGTAACGGTGATGTGTGTGGTCAATGATGGTGATAGTGGTGTGTGTCTTATGTGGCCACCTGACTCTTCTGGCTCCACCTGGCTCCACCACACACCAGTTCCATCACCAGCACCATCACAGCCACTGTGAATCCATATCTAAGCACCGCGAACATGTCCTGAAAATGGATAACGAGGGATGTAAGGCAGTATTACTTTCATCACTGCACTAAACTAATAATACTCCTTTTACATGTATAGTCATTCCTGACGACGGCACTCATATATGTCTATAAAAGCACTATTAAAAATTTATTTCGAAATGATCTTAAGGCTACGGTAGGGACTGAATTATTTTCTAGTATCCCATATTCATCTATTGCCTTGACGTTTAATCTATCCATACACTCAGACAATGTCATCATAGATTAGTTCTCGGAGGACGACGTGAAGATTCATAAACCTTGTCCATAACTCGTGTGTCTATCAAACGCCCACACACAACTGCCCGAACACTTCAACATAGGCTAGTTCAAAGTACCAGGCATGAAGTCAAGTTCACAATGATCCCACCATATACCATGGGAAGACGGGGGAAGGGGGGTAGTGTCCAGCGTCCATAGGTAGATTGGAATTACAAAAGGCAGGTTTTACTGTGGTCTTTTAATTTTATCAGAAATACATACCTGCACAATTAACCCCTTAACCCCGCGCACGGGGCCCGGCCGCCTCGCCCCTCCCCTAGCCTGGGATAATCAGACCTTCTTTCCCACCCTAGGGCAGGGTGAGGAGTAGCAACTTCCAGACAGCCCAAATATGGAAAAATCCAATGGGCCACGCTTCCATTCACTCATCATTCAATCCCGGAGAATCCCGGCTCTATCGGATACGCCAAAAACATTCACCACGTTTTGTAGCTTCACAGAAACGTATCCGATAGAGTCAATCCGGAGATGCCACGTTAAAAAGGGGTGTCAGAATCCCTGCTCATGCACTTCTTCTCACAACATTCATCCGGCCAGCTCGATCTCTTGTCAGTTCCCTAGCCTCACCGACTTCCAAACCTCTCTCCCTCACACAATCATCCACCATATCTCTCCACCTTCATTAGCCTACCTCGCCTGCTCCCTACCTCAAATTCGCTCAGATATACATTTTTCACCACTATATTCTTATCCATTCTCTCCACATGACCATACCATCAGAGTACACTCTCTTCGATTCTGGTCTCCACCGACTTCCTCAATCCACACCTTTCACGAACCACATTTCGTATCCTATCCACCCTCTGTACTCCACATACATTTCTCAGCTGTCTCATCTCCACTGCTCTTACTCTTCACTATTAATTTTCATGCCACACCATAGTCTCACATCCATATATTAAAGTTGGCACTATCACTCCTTCATGTAAGCCTCGTCCAGCTGCAATACTCAAGCCTCTGTTTCTTATCAAGGTCTTCATTGCACAAGCTACTT
>JAGKTI010009871.1:0-29824 GCA_018397915.1 Birgus latro
TGGCACCTTGCCAAAAACCTTTCTAACAACTTTACCTCATCATCCTTCCCTCTTTTCTACTCTGATGGCTCTGTAGCTATTTCTTCTACTGATAAAGCAGATCTCTTCGCTCAGACTTTCTCCTCCAATTCTACCTTAGACAATTCCGGTGCTGTTCCTCCATCACTTCCCCCCTCAGACTTCCTCATGACTGGCATTAAAATTTCTTCAGCTGATGTATTTTCTGCCATCACTGGCCTCAATATTAACAAGACATATGGGCCTGATGGAGTCCCTCCTGTTGTCCTCAAAAACTGTGATTCTGTGCTTACACCCTGCCTAGGTAAACTCTTTCGCCTTTGTCTCTCAACTTGTACCTTTCCTTCTTGCTGGAAGTTTGCTCTCATTCAGCCAGTCCCAAAGAAGGGTGACCATTCCCAACCCTCTAACTATTGTCCAATTGCTTTAACATCCTGTGTATCAAAAGTTTTCAAATCAGTTCTTAACAGAAAAATTTTAAAGCATCTCTCCTGTCACAACCTTCTTTCTGATCGTCAGTATGGGTTCCGTCAGGGACGCTCCACTGGCGATCTTCTCACCTACCTTTCAGACTCTTGGTCATCCTCCTTTCGGGACTTTGGCGAAAGCTTTGCCATTGCACTTGACATCTCTAAGGCATTCGATCGAGTCTGCCATAAATCTCTGATTTCCAAACTGCCCTCTTATGGTTTCTATCCTTCTATCTGTGCCTTCATCTCTAGCTTCCTTTCTGGTTGTTCTATAGCCGCTGTTGTAGACGGCCATCGTTCTTCTCCTAGACCTATCAACGGTGGTGTTCCTCAGGGCTCTATCACCAACTCTCTTTCTTTTATTCATCAATGACCTTCTAAGCTGTACATCTAACCCTATCCACTCATATGCTGATGATTCCACCCTTCACCTTTCCATTGGATTTCTGCAATGTCCATCTCAGCAGTTACTTCAGCAAACAAGGGATGAGGCTGTGGCACACCTAATGTCTGACTTGGCTCATATCTCTGATTGGGGTAAAAATAATCTTGTTATTTTTAATGCATCAAAAACTCAGTTCTTACACTTACCAACCCGACAAAATCTTCCTCAGGATTACCCACTAATGTTTAATAATATCCAGCTCAGTCCTGCATCATCCTTGAACATGCTTGGGGTTTCATTCTCTTGGGATTTGTCTTGGAAAGAACATATTACATCTCTTGTGAAATCTGCTTCCAAGAGATTAGGTGTGCTGGGCCAACTCCGAGCTTTCTTTACCCCTGCACAGATGTTGACCTTGTACACGGGTTTTATTCGCTCGTGTATGGAGTACAACTCTCATGTGTGGGGAGGCTCCCCACATGCGGTTCTTCTCAATAGGGTGGAGTCAAAGGCTTTTCGTCTCATTAACTCTCCTCCTCTTACTGATTCCCTTCAACCTTTGTCTCTTCGCCGCACTGTTGCTTCTTTATCTCTCTACTATCGCTACTTCAATGGTCACTGTTCCTCTGAACTGTCTGCTTGCATCCCTCCACCTCTACGACGGGCACGTAGTACCCGTCTAGCAACAAACTCTCATCCCTTTTCTGTCCAGCTCTCTAATGCAAGAGTTAACCGTTACTCCCAGTCCTTCATTTATGCAACTGGTCAACTCTGGAACTGTCTCCCTCTGTCTGTATTCCAGGCTTCCTATGATCTCCAATCTTTCAAACGCAGTGTGTCCAGGCATCTCGAAATGAATGGATCTTGAATTTGGCTCTCTTTTGTATTGTTTTTACTTTTTCTTGGAAGGAACAGCATGCGGGCCCATGGCCCTTGGTTCCTTCTTCCTTGCATAAAAAAAAAAAAAAATCCTTTTTCTAGTAATGGCACACCTGCCATTATAACGCATTTTTCTGCTTAAAAAACATGGTTACTGTTAGCCTGAGCTGGGCTGAGCCCGAGACTCACAAACACTGGCCTGGCACATCAGCCTATGACATCGTCACAGGAGTGAGCTCATTTTCGTCAGTCAGGATCTTTTAGTTGTAAATACTTGCTTTTCAATGGCCCACACCTTCTCAATTGGGGTAGGTGAGTTTCACAAACCGTTGTCCACACCCCGAAATCATGAACAACAATAATCCGGGTCAAATGCATGATACTTTCAGTTATACAAATTGTAATGCTCATTGTTGTGCTTCATAAACTCAAAGCATCATCATCATCCAATCCTATGTTGCCTCATGAGAGCCTGGGGGTAAGCAATTTGGTCTCTGGGTGGCATTATGTGAGCAATAAACCCAAACACCCCTTGGAAAGAAAGCTGCATCAGCTCAATCCACTTGGAGCACCTTAATTGTCAACTAAACCATCAGGAACCATAATTTGGTTACAGTAACCCCTGGAAGACCCGAACGCCCAAGTCTCAGACACCCCAAATCCTGGACATTTTGAGCTCGAGTTTTTGGAACACAAAAATGCCCCAAACACAAAAAAACTGAAAAAAATCCGATTTTTATAAACCCATAAGTTTGAACTTGGTGTGTGGCACCGAACAGCTGTGTTATGGTGCATAGTTCCTCCGATGACCACTACAGTGTCCCTGCTTCCTCCCCATTTCCTGCCTACACATCGTCGTGAGTGCACGCTCGTCATCATGGCCGCCCATGTGCTTGCTTTAGTGGTGGTCCCCTACCTACTGCAGGCCCTGCTGCTCCTCTGCTGCCTCTTCTTCGTGTGTGTGATGACGGCCCCGCCGCACAAGAAGAGGAAATGAGTGGTACTGACTCTGGAGAAGAAGTGGGAGATATTGGAAAAGGTGGACGCGGGATGGTCGACGTCCCGCATCCTACGTGAATTCAACCTGGCCTGCTCTACTTTGTTTGATATCAAGATGTCCCGGGACAAACTCACCCAGTATACGGCTGACTTTGCATCGAAAACCAAACGTAATGTGCAGTGGAAGATTATGTACCCTCCCAGGTTTGCAGAAGTCGACCGCACCATGCTGATTTGGTATCGTCAACAACATGCTGCCAGTGTGCTAATGCATGGTACGGAGCTGATGACTGCTGCCGAGAAGTTTGCAAGGTTACACAACACCCCAGGCATCAAGGCACCCAAGGGTTGGCTCTTCGCATTCAAACTACAACATGGACTTACCAACTGTAAGGCCCATGGCGAAGCTCTGGACGCAAACAAGGAGGGAGTAGAGGAGTTTCGGCAGATGGTGAAGGGCTTGATCGACAGGGAGGGTTTCACTAACAGTCAAGTCTATAATGCTGACGAAACTGGCTAATTCTATCGCTTGCTGCCCATGAACACTCTAGCAGAGGAGACAGAGAAGCATGTACCTGGCTGCAAGCTCTCCAAGCAACGGATCTCTACTTTGTGTTGAGCCAATGCTAAAGGCACGCACCGGCTCAAGCTCGTTAACGTTGGCTGAGCAATGCAGCCTCAGTGCCATCGTGGGGTGATGGATTTCCTTCCTGTCGTTCAGTACCATTCTGTGAAAGCTTGGTTCATAGCCAAGATCTTCAAAGACTGGTTTCACCAGCACTTCATCAAGGAGGTCATCAATTATCAGACAAAGACACTGGGAATCCCTTGCGACCAGGTAAAGGCTCCTTCTTCTGGACAATGCACCTGCACATCCATCTGACAAGAAGTTGGTGGCTGAGAATGGCCACATTAGGTGCTTGTTTTTGCCACATAATTCGACTGCTCTCATCCAACCAATGGACCAAGGAGTGATCGTGGCGATGAAGAGGCTGTATTGTTGGAAGTTCCTGGATGAGGTGATGGTTGTTCTCAAGGACGAGGATGAGCGCATGGAGGGACAGGACACGCGAGGCCAGCGGACTTTGGAAAACATTTGCCGCTACAACCCCAAGTCTGCCATCCACAACTGAGCCAGTGCATGGAGGGAAGCCCTGTCAAGACTCTAGAAAGCGGTTGGTCTTGTCTGTTTTCTGGAGCCGAGGTGGTGCACAACTCCCTAGGTTTTGACGTGGATGACTTCCATGCACATCTTCGTGTGGCTGGCAACAAGGTGGATGTGGATGAAGTGCGTGAGTGGTTGGATGATGACGAGGGCAATCCTGGGTATCAGATCATGTCTGATATCAAGATTGCATCTTCAGCTGCCGGTACGAGTACCCAGCTTGAAGATTCCGAGGAGGACAGCGATGATGATGCGGACTCCTCTCAGCGCACCACTACTCCAGCCATCCCCAAGCTGAGCTCACTCCAGGAACATGTCGAGTTCATCCTGGACTACCTCGAACACCCGGACTGCAACCGGGAGATGGGGCCCCTAGGACTTGTGGAGGAAATGCACGCTTTCATGCAGCGCATCATCAATCGCCAGAATCGTCGTTCCTTATGTCAATCAACCATTGACACTTTCTTCAGGCCCGTGACCCCCGCCGTGCCCAGCCCTGGATCCATACCACTGCCTCCCCAAGACAGGCCTTCCACCTCCAAGCCACAGCCCAGCACATTGGCCATGGTGGAGTTGCCACTGGATGTGAGTCTGTGGCTGTCTTCAGAGTCGTCTGCAATGGGTACTCCATCACCACGGCCCAGTGATGCGCCCCTCGGCTGCCTGCAATACCTATTCATGGACTCTGATGGAGAATAAACAGCAAAAACTTGCCACTAGACCACACGGGAATTTACAGTGTTGTGCAGAGTAAAAAATAATGTGCAGTGTTGAGAAATCACAGTGCCAAGGACTAAGTGCAACACTGGAGAGATTAAGTGGAGTGTGTGACAAAAGAATGTGCAGTATTAAGAAACTGGAATTCAGAGTGCCAAGGAGCACGTCCAGTGCTTCAAGAGGACTTTCATCACTGTCAGAGTCTGAGAGGAAGCAGGTTATTCCTCGTGACAGCCACGGACATGCTATAAGTACAGTATCCAGGAAACTGGAAACTATTTTTCACACTCACCTGTAATTCCTCATTCTTTGGTTCCATTTCATTTATTTCATGCTTTCTGTCCCATATTGATGTGTTTAGGGTCTGAAAAAGGTGACGTTTATATCCGGTTGGGAGTTTCATTAGGCAGTCAATTGGTAAATATTTTTAATACTCACCTATAATTCATCATTCTCTGGAACCATTTCACTTATTTTGTGCTTTCTGTCCCATACTGATGTGTTTAGGGTCTGAAAAAGGTGATGTTTATGTCCGGTTAGGAGTTTCATTAGGCTGTCAACTGGTATATATTTTTCATACTCATCTGTAATTTTTTATTCTCTAGGTCCAGTTCATTTATTTCGTGCTTTCTGTCCCTTACTGGCATGTTTAGGGTCTGACAAAGATGATGTTTATGTCCAGTTGGGCGTTTCATTAGGCTGTCAACGGGCAAATATTCTCCATACTCACCTGTAATTCCTCATTAACTGGTTCATTTTCATTTATTTCATGCTTTGTGTCCCTTATTTGTGTCAACAGGGTCTTAAATAGGCGCTATGCATGTCCGGTTGGGAGTTATGTAGGTGGTTTTATGAGTTACGGTGGGTCAGGGTCCATAAATACTCGTCCTGAAGGCTCAGGCCCAAGTCCCGAACAAACCCGCGTTCCAGACATGCCTATGGCTCTATTACGTCGGATACTGGAGCGATTACTGTATATGGATACCACCCAACACAGTACCTGGAGTACAGGAAACCATTTGGCTTGTCACTCAGTGTGGAGTTACCCAAAGGCAGAAGAAAGAGGAAAGAATGAATAAAAAAAAGACAGAAGAGGGAGTGTAAAGTCACCCATAGGCAGAAGGAGGAGCAAAGAATGAAGACAAAAGAGGAAGGAAGGAAGGAAGAGAGGAAAGGGCATTCATCCTAGAGCAACACTATGTCGAATGAGAATAAATTACAGATAAAATACTCAAATAATTCAAAAGCACAGGCATGGTATACAACTGGTATTGGTTTAACCAGCACTTGTTTACAACCAAGTCAGCCATTCAAGGTCACAGAATTCTTTACTTTAGTTTAACCCCTACGCGCCAGTTGATGTATATAGCCGTCACGATTTTGGGTGCAGAGCAATACTGGTTGATGTGTATAGCTGCAAGCATCTTCCTGCCACCCTTTGAACTTTAACTTATCCTTACTCATCAATGGGACCACCTGGAGTCGTGGGGATAATTTCACTTGAAAGAGGAAGAGTTGGTGAGTCTTATGTATCCTTAATTTTTTCTCTACCTATTATACTTTGGCAGATATTAGGGTTTGAAGTGAGGGTATTTTTTCCAATATCATGGAAATCTCCTGAAGGGAGGAGTGTGTTACACTGGAAAAACCCCGACATGTAGGAGTTAAGCTGCAGCAGAACCTTTCTGATTCAAATCCTCTTCTCCCTGGTTGCTTTCTATATTATTCTACTAACTTTTATAGTGATAAAAGATTATTTACTGATGATTTTCTTTTCCCTGCTCTTTATAAAAATGCTTATCCAGATTCACTTGTGTTTATCATGTGTAATGGCAGATTTTCTAAAACCTACTCAAGTCTACTTAAATTTATTATTATAAGCCTAACTTTACATATTCATATGCTGCCCTTTTTCATTCTTTTTCTGTGCCTGCCCTCCTCTCTTCCTATTTTTCCCATCTTTCCTGTCACTTCTTATTGCTTTTCTTTCTTTCACAGGTGGCTTTACATTGAGTGACAAGCCAAATGGTTTCCTGTAAGCCAAGAAACCATTTACAACGCTGGGTGGTAACCATATAACCAAACCATACGTGCTCCCTACGTGTCAACAAGTGGGTTGGTGGAGGGTTAGTGCCCCTCTCTGTAAAACAAATAACTCAAAGTCAAATGGCCACCCCTTATGGGATTATGCCGTCTGGCAATAGATAGATAGATAGACCTAACTTAACAAAACTATCTATCTATCTATTACCAGACGCCTCAATTCCGAACGGGGTGGCCACAAACAAATCGCCTCCATGTCACTCTGTCCCCTGCCATTTCACTACCACGCTCCCAACTCACACCCCCCTCTCTCATATACCTCTCCACTCCATCCCTCCATCTCATCCTCGGCCTCCCCCTCCCTCTCGCCCCCTCCACCTCACTCACATACACTCTCCTCGTCAATCTTTCACTCTCCATCCTCTCCACATGCCCAAATCACCTTAACGTGTTTCTCCTAACGCTTCCCATCACGTCCTCAACCACACCACAACGCTCCTTCACTTCCTCATTTGTTAGTCTGTCTCTCCATGTGACTCCACATGCTCCTCTCAAATAACTCATTTCCACTGCTCTCACTCTTGACTTCTGTCCTTCCAACAGGGTCCAAGCTTCACTTCCATATGTCAGAGTCGGTATCACAATACTGTCATGTAACAACTTTTTCACTTCCATGCTCACCTCCCTGTTTCTTATCACTGCTTTCAACGAACCAGCAAAACAATACAACCGAACAAAACAATACAACCTAATCCAACCAATATTTGCTGGCTCAAACATACAGAAATGACAATGATTACAGTACTGTAGATGGATGTGTAGTGTGTCCCTGAAGTCAAGGCCTAGGGGGGTTAGGATTACAACTGAAGAGTTGAAAGGAAGGATGAGGCTGAATACTGGTGCTGTGATGAGGAAGGGTAGACTGAGATGGTTTGGACATGTTGAGAGGATGGAGGATGACAATTAGGTGTGCAAAAGGTGGGAAAGATGAATGTCAAGGGTAGGGCTACGAGAGGCAGACCGAAAAAGATAGCGGACAAGATCATAAAGTGTGAGCTCAGGGATAATGGACTGAATAAGGAGGCTGCCAGAGGTTGAGAAGTGTGGAAAGCCACCATTAAGACTGATGCAGAAGCATGTCGGAGCTTTTATAAATGACACGAATGATATAAACCCAAAATAACCTAACCTAACCACACCTAACCAAACCCAAAATAACCTAACCAAAACACATTTAACCACATCAAACCTAACCTAACCTACCTTAACCAAGCCAAACCTACCTTAACCCACCTAAATTAACTTTACTTGACCATAACCTAGCCCAGTCTAACCTAATCTTACCTAACCTAAACAACAGTAACTTGACAAAACACCCCAAAATAGCATAAAACAGGTTAGGTTGGGCTAGGATAATAATCTTGCATTAAATTATTTATAATTTTGCATTAAGTTATTTAAAGAGGAAATAGACAAACAAATCTTCCACCGCTGCCTATGTTCGAAGCGATCACCTGACTGTTTACAATTTACTGATAGGCTTTGTATGGCATGATCATTCAATGCTCCATGTGTGTGCTTATCTAACCCACATAATGCCTAGTTTACTATTTATTTCTGATGTATTTATGATAATACACAATCATCTAAGTCTGCATTATTGAAATCCTAATGAGTAAGTAGTAAGGCTATTGCATGGTTTGCTCCTGACTGTTGATGGCCTTCATACTCAACTCATAGGCCTATACCAAACTATGACCTTCATGGTATATATATTTGTAGTGCAAAACTTTTTTGAGAAAACAGTGTCCATTAAATAGTGGGAAATATGGTACGCTGGGTTGTCACAAAAATTTAGGTCAGGTATGGATAAATCAGAATTGATATGGGTCATCTCATGCCAAAAATAGCATTCTAAATGGCGTAAGTCTGTCTCTGGCGCACCTCAAGAAGGAGTCCGTCTTTGGCGTTACTGTAGTAATCGTTTACTATCATAAAAATACTAAGAAAGATACGGAAAACAAACTTTAAGAATGGGAAGTAAGCTTGTAAGGTCTTACTGCTGCTTAAACTGTACATTTACCTCAATGAGTCAAAAAAAGGGCAAATGGCTGGTCAAGGGTTCGATGAGGTATGTGTACTCAGTAACAGATTAAGTCTTCTCTCTTACTGTGGTCTTGTTATTTTCTATTAACCTAACCATGCATATGTATGTTTCTGATACTTAACAACATTATGTACTATATTTATTGCGTCTAAATTATCATAAAAGGGAAAACTGGGGTGTGAGGTTGGGATGCCTAGGACCAACAAATTAGGATAAATCGCATGGTTTCTGCTTAAGTTATTGTGCATTTCCATTATCATATGCCATGCTCGGTATCAATTATGCACAATAACCATGTGATCACTCGCTTCTCAGATGTGTGCCCAATACCCTGACAGTGGTCACACTGCGTAACTCAAAATCACAGCATCTTGTGAGACCTACATAGATAAAATTACTCTGTTCTACAATGAAGAAGTGCAGTTCAGGACAAATCTTGAATTCAAGATAGTACTTTTAGTATTGGACAGGGCAACATGGAGGCAATTTGTTTGTGGTCACCCCTTATGGGATTGAGGCATCTGGCAACAGACAGATATATAGACTTTTAGTATCATTCTTAGGTCTTGTAAAAAGAAGGTTGAGAGTACAACCACTTTCCACAAGCATCTTAATTTTGCTGTTCTTATCTAAAATGCCTGGAATGATGTCAGGCTCATCCAGGGACAGAAAAAGGCCTGTCAGTCATCTCCTGCAGCAATTTCTTTTGAGTCAGAAACTCAGTAAACGGCAGAAGAGGTCAAACACTGAACGGGTTCCAGGTTGCAAATGAAGAGTGAACCCAGAAAACAAGTGACTACAATATATCAAATGCAAGGAAACAATGCAGGGAGGGTACTACAACTAGGACAAAAAGTAAAACACCGCTGCTTTGTGTCTTAAGTGCATACAGGCAAACCCCAGTTTAACGATGCACTTGGTTAAGTAAAAACCCATTGCTAGGCGCGGTATCATATCTTGGGGTAGATTTAACATGCAAAGTAAAGGGATGAGTTTTAGAGCCTTGGGTTTACTCCCCAGCTAAGTCCTAAACCCACCCAAATGAATCCAAAAAAAAGTTTAAAGCCAATCTAAATGGCCTAACAGCTGTAAAAGAAGCAACCTAAGACTAAAACCAGTGCCTGTCTTGCTTGTACCCAGTCAAGGTCACTGGAGAACACGATCTCCAGCTCGTATTCAAACTCGGTAGAGAAGCAGCAGCAATGTTTAAATACACACCATCAGATGGTCCCGGGACAATTGAATAAACATCTTTAATGCATAATAATAATGTATCAATGATGCAGAATCGTCCAAGGTGCGAATTGTTGTGTCGGAGAATCAATGATGTTTTGTAGGGAATTCTCTTGATGGGGAATGTGATCGAAGACGTGACTGGGATAGTCTTTTCAATGGCCCTTCTTTATGATACTTTAGTTACTGCTCTGGTTGCTGAGCTCTTATATTTTCTTCTCTCTTATTTTCAGACATTTATTTAGAAATTGCTTTGTATTTTCAAAGCGTTTCCCCTTGAACAGCTGGAATGTAAACACATGATTTATCGACCAATAATGTGATCGGGATAGCCTTTTCATAGGCCCATCTTTGCGTCGTTTTAGTTACTGCTCTGGTTGCTGAGCTCCTTCATATTCTTCTCTCTTATTTTTCCAACATTTATTTAGAAATTACTTTATATTTTCTAAGTGTTTTTCCTTGAACAGCCCAAATGTAAGCATGATTTATCAATGTCACAGTTTTCATCAATGCATGAAATAATTATCCTATATGGCTTTCATAATTATTATTTATTTCATCCATCATCCAATCCTATGCCGCCCCATGAGGAGCATGGGGGCCCAGAACTAGGCAAGTTGGTCCTGACATTTAAGATGAGAGTGACCACCCTCACTCATCCCTGAGTAGCATTGAATGAGCAATAAACCCCAACCATCCCTTGGATATAAACCAGCATAGGCTCAATCTGATGGAGCGCCTTTATTACCCACTAAACCACCAGGCGTTGTAATTTAGTTATATGGTTGCCACCCGGTGTAGTAAATGGTTTCCTGGAATACAGGAAACCATTTGGCTTGTCACTCAGTGTAGAGTCATCCATAGGCAGAAGGAAGAGGAAAGAGTGAAGGAAAGAAAGAGAGAAGAGGGAGTGTAAAGTCACCCGTAGGCAGAAGGAAGAGGAAAGAATGAAGGAAAGAAAGACAGAAGAGGAAGAAAGGATGACAGGAAAGGGAAGACACCCAAAGCAGCACTACATCAAGTGAATGGATGGTGAGTGCCCCCACCTATGATAGGTTAGATGTTCAATGCTCAAACACAAAGAATTCTTTGTTAAGTCGCCTAGTTGTCCACACTGTTTTGTATCTTGACTGATGGGCGAGAATCCGTGCCCAAAATGACAGTGTTCACCTATGACTAAAAGACATTAAAGTCTAAAAACAGTTTATAAATCAACTTAAACACAAAAATTAAGCCTAAAATATCATCAATATCCGTAAACAAAACCAAGGGTAGGCCTACGATAGGCAGGGTAGGGTGGTGCTTCTACCCCCATCACTACTTCAGGGTATCGCATCTAGGGTTATCGTAAATCGGGGATTGCCTGTACTTACTGTGGATTCACATGCCAAAGAACGGTGAAACCAAAGGACGTCTGAGTACCGTGGCTCAGTGGGTTAAAGCGCTCCGCTCTGGCCGTAGGGTCGGAGGATCGAATCCACCCAAGGGTCATTGGTAGACATCAGGAAGGGCATCCGGTCACAAAATGCTACACGCTCCAATCCAAAAAGGCCGACGCATGCAAGCATGTTGCAGCCTTCAAAAACGAACAAAACGATCACAGTGATTTTTTGCTGCTGGAGCAAGCAGACATTCACCAGCCTGATCTAGATCCAGTAAGAAATACTGAGCTCCTCAGACACTTAGCCCAACTGGATATTTCCAAAGAAAGATTCATGAGCTTAACAACTTCCCCAGCGCTATTCTGTAGTTAAAGTTAATCATCATCATCATAATCATTCGAACCTCCTTTTCCACCCGAGGGCAGGGTGAGGAGTAGCAACGTCCAGTCAGCCTAGGTTTGCTCAATCCAATGGATCACGCTTCCATTCACTCATCATTCAAGCCCTCAGAATCTTGGCTCTATCTGATATGCCAAAAACTTTCACCACATTCTGTAGTTTCACATAAACGCTGGAAATTAATACCAAAAATATTTTTATTCACTGACAGTACTTAGTTTAACTTTTTCAGGCCTGGGGTTCAATGTGTTCAATGACTTCCCCAGTTCTGGCCTCCCAGCCTGCTGCTTAGCCAATATTTTTGTTGCAGTGTGCGTTTCACTTAATTTTCAATGCAGTCAGGCAAGCTTATAGCTGACAGTGAGACAGTGATAGTGACAGAAGAGAGACGAGCGATTGCTTGCATCTGTGTGTGTGTGCACCCAGGTGTGCGTGTTTGTGCATGCATGTAGCAGAAGGAAGGCATAAGTTACAAAGTGTAATGGTAATGTTTGCATCAACATCATCCAATCTTACGTTGCCCCATGAGGAGCGTAGGAGCCTGGGGCTAGGCAAGTTGGTCCTGACATTTGAGATGAAAGTGACCAGCCTCACTCATCCCTTAATGGTATTACGTGAGCAATAAACCCAAACCATCCCTTGGATATAAACCTTCATCAGCTCAATCCAATTGAAGCGCCTTAATTACCCACTAAACCAACAGGTGCCAAAATTTGGTTACTGTATATGGTTACCACCCAGCATAGTAAATGGTTTCCTGGTGTACAGGAAACCATTTGGCTTGTCACTCAGTGTAGAGTCACCAACGGGCAGAAGAAAGAGGAATATATGAAGGAAAGAAAGACAGAAGAGGGAGTGTAAAGTCCCCCGTAGGCAGAAGGATGAGGAAAGAATGAAGGAAAGAAAGACAGAAGACAATGGAAGGGAAGAAGGATGGAGGAGTGGAAAGAGCAAACACCTGAGAGCAGCACTACATCGAGTGGATGGACAGTGAACGCCCCCCACCTACCACAATGTTATCATATTATCTATTTTGATGAGAATGACACTGATTTTGTTTAATTCTGATCAGTTAATTATGCTTTGCTAATTTTTGAGGCTAAGAGGCAAATATATAGCAGACAGTGAGACAGCGACAGTGAATGGAGAAGGTAGAGACAACTAAATACTCTATTCCCAAACAGCACTGCTGTACTGAACTTTAGTTGTAAAACACTGTATATTTGCCTTTTGTTTTGTGTGCACTGCACATACTGTACAAGCTCTATACAGTATTCTGATATCATTGTGGAGGTAATTTGAGGTTAGTGGGAGTAGAACAGCATGTCTGTGCCAGTCAGCTGATCAGAGGAGACCTGTGTTGTCACACAGACATATATGTTAAGACATATTTTTTCAGCTAAGGCAGCAAATGTGATGTCTACAAGTAATGAGGCATCAGGGTTGATTTACTATACTCTCTTATCACACTGTGAATATAGCTGAGGCTGGATGAGGAAAATACCATAACATTGGAGGTGTGGAGTATGAACTGGACAATTTTGAAGTTTGGTAACTGTACATTTGTGGTAAATATTATGCTGTAAACCTTCATTGTACTTGATTTTTAAAATTAATTTTGTGTTATCGTGATTTTAACATACCATACAAACAACTGATTTGTAGATAAAGAAAGTGTATTTCTACTTTTAACCCCTTAACCGCGAGTCGTCACTTTTGTGACGGTCGGATGCAATGGATCATACCACGGGACGTCACTTGAGTGGCTCTGTGTTATTTTTATTTTTAATTCCCCCAGGCTTTCAGGTGTTGACTTGTATCATCTATCAGCACTGCCAATGTCCAACAATAGTCAGAGCTGCTAATGTCATCAGTACTCCCATCCACCGTTGACAATTTAGCCATTTTCCCCCATTCTAGACTCCCCTCCCTACCTCCCCTCCATTACCCATCCGTGACGTCTGCTCAGCCGCTCTGCGCTAAGTAAATCTTCCCCGGATTTTTCCACTGTTTTCATCCATTGAAATGAGCCCTATGCCCTATTCTTATACAATATATATATATATATATACAGTAGGGGCGGAAAGTATTGACGCTTTTTTGCCGACGTCATTCTTTTTCACGTTAAGTGAAGTAGGGTCAATACTACCCTCCCCTGTGATGCGAAATGAGCTGACGCTTTTTCAACGGGAGCTGGCAACCCTGCTTGATAGGTTTGGCACCACAGGAGCAGGCTCAGTAATGTTTGGGCAGCCACAGGAGGAGGATTGTCTCTGTGTGTGATGCACCACGAGGGCATGTTTCGACTCAAATAACACAGTTATTTGGTTACCTACCACATTCTCATCATGCCTAAAGTAACCACAAGCAAGGACAAACGTGTGGAAGTGATTACTTTATACAAAGATGGCCACAAACTCCCATTTATTGCAAATCAGATGGTGTTAGACTGAGAACAGTGCAGAGACTGGTGAAGCGGTTCAAGGACAGTGGGGAGGCCATTCCTCCCACTCCACTTCCCAAGCCTGGGAGACCTCGTAAGACAACCTTCAGGACCCGTCAGCTGATCTCAAGGCAAGTTAGCAAGGATCCAAGGCTAACAGCACGGGATTTAAAAGAAAAGAACCCACAGTTGCTGGCAGATGTGTCTGCCAGAAGTGTGCAGCAGCTGTTGCATGACGATCTGGGCTACAGGAGTTTTTGTGCTCGTAAAAAAACCACTGCTAACTGTACTTCAAAAGAAAAAGAGAGTAAATTTTTGTAAGAAATATCTTGCCTGGAGTGAGGAGCAATGGAAAACTGTGCTTTGGAGTGATGAGTCAACATTTACTGTCACTGGTACCCCTTCATCACGAGTGTACCGCAAACCAGGCAGTGACCCCCTGGATCCTAAGTACACTTCCAAGTTTGTTAAATACCCAGCCTCACACATGGCTTGGGGCTGCTTTACATATTATGGTGTTGGTAGGATGGTCATTCTACCTGCAAATGAAAAAGTGAACCAAAACAATTATTTGGAGCTCTTATGTGATGTTTTAAGTGACTCTTTTGATAAAACCAAGGCAAGAGTATTTATGCAAGATTCTGCCCCTCCACATGTTGCAAAGTCAGTGAAACAGTGGCAAACAGACTGTGAGGATCCCTTTATTCGAGATTGGCCCGGAAACAGCCCAGACATCAATCCCATTGAAAATTTATGGGCGCACATGAAGCGGCAGCTGCGTAGTATGGACACATCATCATTGCCTAAACTTGAGGCTGCAGTCAAGCAGCTATGGAGCAGTTTTAGTCCGTCTGTTCTGCAAAACTACGCCATCAGTCTCCCCAGATGCCTTAAGAAGATAATAAAGGTGAAGGGGAATGCCAGTAAATACTAAATTCAATGGTGAGTGTTAATTTATTTGTTTCTCCTTGCTAAACACAAGAATGTTCTCTTTTTTAAAGATGGCGTCAACACTTTCCGCGCCTACTATATATATATATATATATATATAGGATTTTTCCACTGTTTTCATCCATTGAAATGAGCCCTATGCCCTATTCTTATACAAAATTATGTATATATATATATATATACCTATATATATATATATATATAAAATAAGGTAATTAATAGTGGCATACACCTGGAATTGGCTAATTATCACTTAGCAACATCCAACCTGCACTCTTCGCTAATTTCACTTGCTTTTTTTTCCCGTGAAATATGCTGTATGAGCTACTCTTGTAATATAAATGTATATAAGAAAGGAAGGGAGAAGCCTGAGCGATATTTATATTCAACTGGAACTACCTAATTTATATGTATTGTCTAGATTTCCTACGACTTATTTCTTAGCATATACATTAGCAACTGACATTTTCAACTCTTTGCTACCAAGATACAGCCAGTTCGCTCTCGTCCTTCTCTGTGAAATGAGACGCCCGTCCATTTCTGCCGCTTTTGCGCCTATTATAAAAGGCCCTGTGACCTCTACCCCTACTAAACATCATGTGGGAAGCGGTAAATGACTGTAGATATATACAAGCGTAATAAAGTACTAGAAATAATAAAGTGTGAGTGTGTATATGAGTAGAAATGACAGAACACCAGTGGCGAATTAGCGGGAGTGGGAGGCTTGTATGCACTCGTATTTTACACTGCTTTCACAGTGTTTTTTTTTTTTTAGTATAGATTCCAAACTACTTGGAAATCATTGAATAGTGTTTCTAGTGATGATGTCAGGCAGTGGTATTCAGATTAGGGGAAGTCGGGAAGTGTAAAGTGGAGAATTAGTTACCCAACTTCAGAAGTCTCGACAAGTCCTACGGTAGTCGATGAGTGCTAAAAGTACATCTCAGGAGAAAGATGAATGTATGTGCCATAAGCATATGTAATTATAATACTCTAGGACTAATAACTGATTTTTGGCAAATATTTTTAAAGAGTCAGTCGGAGCGACAATATCCCAGCGGGAATGGCATGGAAAACCTCCAACAACCCCGCAGTGTAGGAGTTAAAGGCCTTTATATTTTCTGAATAGATGATTATGATGATGATGATGATATATTTTCTGATATGAATGAAAGAACAGATTTTACTGAATTGTGTAGTTTTAAAGTCATTTCACCAAAAATAGTATTGACCTCTACATACTGATATATACAGTACATTAATAACAGATGTTAGTGCACGTTGTTGTTAGTGTGTGCGCACATGCACACACCTGCTAAGTCACGAGTGATGACGTCATTGGAAGGGTCCTGCGGTATGCAGCCGGGGGCCTTGGGCAGTTTGCGTTGTGAGGCCAGTGAGTGTGGTTTGCCTTGTCTGACACAGGTAGCAGAGCATAGTTCGAAAAAATGGCGTCGTGTTTGACTAAGTGGCCTCCAAAACTTGAAAAATGATTCTGCTTATGAGAGCTGGAAAAAGGATATCGACATTTGGTGCGAACTGATGGACTTACCCAAAGAAAAACAAGCCTTAGCTATTCACCTGTCATTGTCTGGAAGAGCGAGAGTGGTGTCTTCGGAGGTTGATGCGGCTGTTTTGAAGCAGGAGGATGGTGTTCAGACCTTGATGAAAAAATTAGACAGTTTATTTCTCGTGGACAAAGGACGTCGACAGTTTGCAGCTTTTTATGAATTGTACAACTTCCAAAGAGCCAGTGATATGAACATTCATGAGTTCGTGGCAAAATTTGAGCATGTTTATTTCAAATTTACCAAGCAGGACATGGCACTGCCAAATTCTGTGATGGCTTTTATGCTCTTAGCTGCATGTAAACTTTCAGACAGTGAGCAACAACTAGTGATGTCCGCGATAACTAAGGTGACATACGAAAACATGAAATCTGCCCTGAATCGTATTTTTGCTGGTGAAATTGGTGGGCAGAACAATGCATCAGTGTCCGTCAGAGAGGTGAAAGGCCAACCAGTATTTTGGAGTGACGAAGTTGGGGGTGAGGAAACGTTTTATGTTAGAGGTACTCGACGAGGACGGAGAATGTTGCGGGGTAGTGGAGTACGTGATTGAGGTCGTGGTGGTGGCCGATATTCAACCGTCTCTGCTAGAATTCCCCAACGCTCATCCACCGGCAGGGGCCAAACCCACTTGGGTCTGACGGAAAGGTATTGAGGTGTTTCGTATGTGATTCTAGATTTCACTGGAAACATGACTGTCTGGATGTATACGAAAACGACGGAAGTCAAGAAGAAAATTCTGCATATGTCGTTATTTATGGGCTATGCAGATGATGCCGCTAGTAGAGGTAGGTTACAGACTCTAGTAGAAGAATCTAAGGGATGTGCTGCTCTAGACACAGGGTGTTCTACAACTGTATGTGAAGTTGAATGGATCAATTGCTATCTAAGTGAGCTCACTGATTATGAACGTGAAGCTATAAGAGAAGAAGCGTCATCCTCAACGTTTACTTTTGCTGATGGTGTCATAGTTCCTTCCCTCAAATGTGTTACTCTGCCCTTCTACATTGGAAATGTGCGTGCAACCATCACGACTGATGTTGTGAACTGCAATATTCCCTTGCTGTTGAGTAAATGTTCCATGAAAAAAGCAAAAATGTTGATTAACCTTGGAAGTGACCAGGTCAAAATTTGTGGAACTATCATTGATTTGAAGTCCTCATCTTCAGGCCATTACTTGCTTCCAATTTCTTTATGACTAGGTCGTGAATTTTGTGAAACAATCATGCTGGCATCTCTTGGGAGTGATGTAGAAAAAACCGCTTTGAAGCTTCACAGGCAATTTGGACACCCAACATCGGTGAAATTAATTAAACTGATCACAGATGCGGGGATTAAATGTTCAGAGCTGGAGCGGGCTATCAAAGCTGTATCTGATACTTGTACAGTCTGTTGCAGAATTAAGAAAGTCAAGCCCCGACCAGTAGTCAGTTTGCCCATGGCGTCTAAGTTTAACGAAGCCATAGCCATGAATCTGAAAGCTTGGGGAAGGCATTATTTCTTAGTCCTTGTTGATTTGGCAACCAGGTATTGTAATGTGATAGTAATCGTGGATAAGTGTGCGCCCACCATTATCAAAGGAACATTTCGGAGCTGGATTGTTGTGTTAGGCACACCTAGAAAAATTCTTACAGACAATGGCTGTGAATTCAACGATGCGGAAATGCGAGCATTGGGAGAGGCCTTCAATACCAAGATCACGACAACGTCTGCAGAGTCCTTGGAGCAACAAAGTTTGTAAGCGTCAAAATGCAGTTATTGGTGACACTGTTAGGAAGATAATGGCTGATAGCCAGTGTGAATTGGATGTGGCCTTGGCATGGGCAGTATCGACATGCTCTCACCAACTACGCAGGCGTTTCTCCTAACCAACTTGTTTTTGGTCAAAACCCTGGCCTGCCTAATGTGTACACAAATGATCCTCCAGCCTTGGAACCTTCATCACCATCGAAAATTGTGAGAGACAACTTGAACGCTCTTCATTGCGCAAGACAAGAGTTTATAAAGACTGAATCAAATGAACGTTTGGCTAGGGCTCTGCGGCACAACGTACGTTTAAGTGACTTAAACAACATCCGAAATGGAGATGAAGTCTTCTACAAAAGAAGAAATTACAGTCATGAGTGGCATGGTCCCGGAATTGTAATAGGCAGAGATGGGAAACAAATTCTGGTGAGACACAGCGGTGTCTATGTGCGAGTGCACGTGTGTCGTCTAGCACGTGCGCCAGAGCAAGATACTACAATTGAAAGTGGTGTCAGCAGTGATGAGAAGAACAATGTTGTCCAGGAGAACCCTAATGACAATCTTTCACAAGTGTTGAATGACTATCCACCAGATGACGAGTCGGAAGATGGTGTGGTTCTGATTGACGAGCCTCCCACAGTTTCTATTCCGATTAATCAATATCCCAAAGTTTCTGTTGGTCAACGTATAATGGGAATATATTCAGAAAGTGGAGAGTTGGTGTCTGGAAGGATTATGAGTCGGGCAGGTAAAGCCACTGGAAAGTACAAACACTGCTATAATTTGAAGAGGGACTCTGACAGCAGCACTGATTGGATAGATTTGCAGAAGGATCTTAGCGAATGGGAAGTGGTTGATGATGACGCAGAAATGCTTGTTCTTTTCAACTCTGAGGCCATATTATACGCTAAGGAAAATGAAATTACAAACTGGCAAAATAATGATGTGTATGAGGAAGTAGATGATGTTGGGCAAGGTGCCATAACGGTTCGATGAATTGTGACGGAAAAACTGAAAAATGGAAAGCCTACTGTTAAGGCCAGCTTAATCGCCAGAGGATTTGAGGAAGACATAGTGGATCTCCGAAAAGACTCGCCTACTTGTTCAAAAGAAGCAGTGCGTTTGGCACTTTCTTTGGCCTCCACCAACCAGCGGGATTGCCACACTATGGACGTGAAAGCTGCCTACTTGCAAGGTAACGACACTGAGAGAGTTGTTCATTTATGTCCTCCGCCTGAATATGCAAATAGTGAGTTATGGAGACTAAAGAAAACTGTTTATGGCCTTTGTGATGCTGCTAGGCATTGGTATCTGTGCGTAAAAGATCAATTGTTGAGTCTTGGAGCTAAAGTGTCATCACTGGATTCGGCACTGTTCTCTTGGAGCAATAGTGGCAAAGTCAAAGGCATTGTATGCATCTACGTCGACGACTTCCTTTGGGCTAGTACACATGAGTTCAAACAGCAAGTGATAAACCATTTGAGTCAAATATGCCTCATCGGCAGTTCAGAATCAAAAGCCTTCAAATACGTTCGTCTCAATGTCATCTCCAACATCGATGGCAGCATAACGCTCGACCAATTCCAGTATGCTTCATCTTTGAAAACAGTCACGCTCAGTAAACATCGTGCAGCAGTAAAATCAGGAGAGCTGTCCGAGTCTGAGAAAACAGAGTACCGAGCATTAATTGGGCAACTCAACTGGACTGCCACACAAACTCGGCCAGATATTGCCTTTGGTGTGTGTGAGTTGAGTGTGACTAGGAACCGAGCTACCGTAGTGGATTTGCTTAGACTAAATAAGGTGATCTCAACGGTGAAGACTGACAACATGAAGCTATACATTCCAAGAATGGGGCCGACAGAGGACTGTCATATACAGTGCTTTTCGGATGCCTCATTTGCCAACCTTGTACGCAATGGATCTCAGGGAAGTTTTGAGATCTTCCTACGAGATGCTAGTGAGGCAAGATGTCCTATATTCTGGCAGACAAGAAAGATCAGGAGGGTCGTCAAATCTACCTTATCTGCTGAGACGTTGGCGTTGCTTGAATGTGCTGAGACTGCTGTACATCTTGCCAACAAATTGCGTGAGGTTTCTGGATGTGGAAAGATCAAAATAAAGTGTTTCGTCGACAACAAGAGTCTGGTGGATGCCTTTACTCTTGTAGGAGCGTAGAAGACAGGAGATTGCGCATTGATATTGCTGTATTACAAGACATGTTGGAGAGAAGGGAGATTGATGAAGTATCTTGGATGCATACATCACAACAACTGGCTGATTGTCTCACCAAGAAAGGTGCCTCAACCGAGCGGCTGCGTGCAGCAGTCAGCTGAGACTAGAAAGTTTATAATACTTCAAGAGACATCACATATCGGTATGTGGCCACAGACTGGGTCTTGATAGTAATTAAACAAAAGTGTATGTATTGGATGCATAGTGCGTATCAGGTGTTGATGGTACTCACACAAAAGTCTAGGTATTGGATACATAGTGTGTATCAGACGCAAATAGACCATCCAGCTTCGTCCTTGGAATCTTTTGTCAAATTAAGAAGAGAGGGCAAGAGTGTTAGTGCATATTGTTGTTAGTGTGTGTGCGTGCACACACCTGCTAAGTCACGAGTGATGATGTCAACGGAAGGGTCCTGCGGTATGCAGCCGGGGGCCTTGGGCAGTTCGTGTTGTGAGGCCGGTGAGTGTGGTATGCCTAGTCTGACAACAGATACTTTAAAAGAGTGGAACATTAAGTCCAATTACTGTACGAACGAAATCAGACAATTAATGAACACAAAGTGTGTTATGATAGGGGCATGGTACTAACGAACTTTTTGTAAGGAAGGGGCTGCATTAATGTTTTTTATCATTGTACAGTTCTTCATCCATCCATCTATTATCCAATCTTACGTCGCCCCACAGAGAAGTGTAGGAGCCCAGGGCTAGGCAATTTGGTCCTGACATTTATGATGAGAGTGACCAGCCTTACTCAACCCTGAGTGGCATTATGTGAGCAATAAACCCCAACCATCCCTAGGATATAAACCATCTCCGGCTCAATCCGATTGGAGTGCCGTAATTACCCACTACACCACCAGGTGGATGGAGTGGTTGGTGAGTGGGGTGTGCCTGCAGAGATGGATGAGAATGGCAGTGCTTTAGTGGACATTTCTGCTGGGAGGGGGTTGGTGGTAGTTAATACCCTCTTCAGGCACAAAATAATCCATAGGTATACATGGCGAGTGGTGAGAAGAGAGGACTGGGGAATGAATGAACGGAAGGCAATGATTGACTATGTGTGTGTGGATGAAAGGATGAGAAGATGTATAATGGATGCAAGAGTATATAGAGGTTGGGGGAGTGGACTTTCTGACCACCACTTGGTGGTGGCCAGAATCAGAGTCCAAACAAGGTGGAGGAAGAGAAGAAGGGAAGGACAGGAGGAAGTATGTGTTACAAGGAGGGTAGAAAAGTTACAAGAGGATGGAATAAAGGCTGAATATAGAAGGGAAGTGGAGGAGCGATTGGGTAAATATAGATTGGAGCAGATGGGGGACGTGGAGGGTGAGTGCAAGGTATTCACAGAAGAAATCTGTGCAGCATGTGAGGTGGTGTGTGGGGTGAAGAGAAGACGAAAGGGGGTTCAGGGAACAGCATGGTGGACTGAAGAGGTGAGAGAGGCTGTGGCACAAAAGAAGAAAGCATATAATGAGTGGATGAGGAACAGGGGCGACGAAGAAGCTGAGAGACGGACGAGAGAGTTATATGTAGTGAGGAGGAGAGAGGTGAAAAGATTAGTAAGAGAGAGTAAGAAGAGAGTGGATGAGGAGTTTGGAAGGAATTTGAGTGCAAAGTGGAGGGAATGTAAGAAAATGTTCTGGAAGGAGGTAAAGAGAGCTAGACAGGGTGCCAACGAAGTCAGTGGGGGTGTGAAAGATAAAAATGGTAGATTACTAGTGGAGAAGGGAGAAAAAGTAAACAGATGGAGAGAACACTTTAATGAACTGTTGAACATAGAGAATGAAAGTAATGCAAGTATAAGTGGCTGGGGAATGGCAGGGAGAAGGAGGGTTGTGAGAAGAGAGGAAGAAATCACCAGGATGGAAGTGGTGGAAGCAATGAAGAAAGTTAAAATGGGGAAAGCCCCAGGAATTGATGGAGTGTGTGGTGAAATGCTGAAGCATGGGGGAGAGATAGTAATAGAATGGATGTGGAAGGTGTGCAGATTGGCCTGGGAGGAGGGTAGAGTCCCGGAGGATTGGAAGTTAGGTATAATTATTCCTCTGTACAAAGGAAAAGGGGAAAAAAGCAGTGTGTGGTAATCATAGGGGCATTTGCCTTCTCAGTGTAATAGGAAAAGTATATGGTAGGATACTTATTGATAGAGTTAGGGAAATTACTGAGGAATTAGTTGGAGAAGAACAAGGAGGTTTTAGGAAGGGAAGAGGTTGTGTAGACCAGATATTCATTCTTAGATCCTTAGTGGAAAAGTTTCTAGAGAAGGGCAAGAAGTTGTATGCAGCCTTCAAGGATCTGGAGAAAGCATATGACTGGTTGGATAGACAAGGTTTGTGGAAGGTATTAAGAATATATGGAGTGGATGGGAAGTTGTTGAAGGCAGTGAAGAGTATGTATGAGGGTGCTAAGGCTGCAGTGCGTGTGGATGGCAAATTGAGTGAATCTTTCCATTTGAAGGTTGGATTGAAACAAGGATGTGTCATGTCTCCATGGTTGTTCAATCTGTATATGGATGGGGTTATAAAAGAGATACAAGGTTGGGCAGTGGATGTTGGAGTGGCCCTAGTGAGAGAGGGCAGTGTTTGGAAGCTCCCTGTACTGTTGTTTGCAGATGATACAGTGTTGTTGAGTGAAGACGAAGGGGAGCTGCAAGGCTTGGTAGATGAGTTTGGGAGAGTGTGTAAGAAACGGAATCTAAAGGTGAATGTGGGGAAGAGTAATGTGATGGTCTTCGAGAGAAGTGAAGCCAGTGAGTGTACAGTGAGATTGGATGGGAAGGATATGGAGTATGTGAGTGAATTTAAGTACTTGGGCAGTGTAATGAGTAAGGATGGTAGTCTGGAGGGTGAAGTGCTCGAAAAGGTACAGCAGGGAAGGAAGGTTGCTGGTTCGTTGAAAGCAGTGATAAGAAACAGGGAGGTGAGCATGGAAGTGAAAAAGTTGTTACATGATAGTATTGTGATACCAACTCTGACATATGGAAGTGAAGCTTGGACCCTGTTGGAAGGACAGAAGTCAAGAGTGAGAGCAGTGGAAATGAGTTATCTGAGAGGAGCATGTGGAGTCACATGGAGAGACAGACCAACAAATGAGGAAGTGAAGGAGCGTTGTGGTGTGGTTGAGGACGTGATGGGAAGCGTTAGGAGAAACACGTTAAGGTGGTTTGGGCATGTGGAGAGGATGGAGAGTGAAAGATTGACGAGGAGAGTGTATGTGAGTGAGGTGGAGGGGGCGAGAGGGAGGGGGAGGCCGAGGATGAGATGGAGGGATGGAGTGGAGAGGTATATGAGAGAGGGGGGTGTGAGTTGGAAGCGTGGTAGTGAAATGGCAGGGGACAGAATGACATGGAGGCGATTTGTTTGTGGCCACCCCGTTCGGGATTGAGGTGTCTGGCAATAGATAGATAGATAGACCACCAGGCGCCAAAACTGAGTTATATGGTTACCACCCAGCATAGTAAATGGTTTCCTGGTGTACATGAAACCATTTGGCTTGTCACTCAGTGTAGAGTCACCCACAGGCAGAAGGACGAGGAAAGAATGAAGGAAAGAAAGGCAGAAGAAGGAATGTAAAGTCACCTGCAGGCAGAAAGACAAGGAAAGAACGAAGGAAAGAAAGACAGAAGAGGACTGAAGGAAAGAAGGATAGTGCTTTCATATAAAATTTAAAAAAATCAATGACTGATGAACAGTACTGAATGGAGATCCTGAAAGGTGTGTGTGTATTTGAGTGAAAACAACTCATATCAACCTACGATTTCTGCAGTGTTGGTCCAGACAAACTTTTTCTCACAGAACTGCCCCTGCAGAATTAGGGTGCATCTTTCACAATGCAGTGCCTTATTTGCCGCAAAATAAGGTATGCGCATTAAGTCCCCAAAGCATTACTGTACATTTCTTCGGATGCACATATGAAGACCCTGAGAGTGTTGAAGATGACACTCATTATCCAATGAACCAGTATGTGGTGAACTGCTTACATCATCATCATCGTCATCTAGACCTCCTTTCCCACCCTAGGGCACAGTGAGGAGTAGTAACATTCAGACAGCCCAGATGCAATATTCATCATGAGACAGTTGCAGGAAACGTTTCAATAGAGGAGGAAATGCTTGTACCATGTGTTTGTGGACCTGGAAAAAGCTTTTGATAGAGTACAAAGGACAGCTATAGAGTGGGCCCTGAGAAGACAGAATGTGCCCGAGAGACTCACTGCAGCTGTCATGTCTATAGTGATACAAGAACAAAGTAAAGACAATAGCAGGAACATTAGGAAATTTTGGAATAGGAGTTGGGGTACATCAAGGTTCAGCACTCAGTCCATTGCTGTTTAACATAGTAATGGAGGAGGCAACACGGGAATTTAGGGGGGAAGGCCCATGGGAATTGCTGTATGCTTATGACCTAGTGGTGATGGCAGAGACTAAGGAAGAAGTGGTGGAAATGTTTAATAGATGGAAAAATGCAATGGAGAAGAGGGGAATGAAAATAAATATGGATAAGACAAAGGTAATGGTGACAGGCAAGATACCAGTAGAAAGAATTCAGTCAGGAAAATGGCCATGTGGATGCTGCGGCAGAGGAGTAGGAGTGAATTCAGTGTTGTGCACAGAGTATAATAAGTGGTGCCATAGAAGGTGTTCAGGTCTGCAGAATTTGAGAGGAGTGCAAAGTTTCCGCTGCCCAGCCTGCATAAGAAGAGAGGCGGAGGAAGATAAAGCAGAGGATGCGCTAGAGATGAATGGGGGCACACTACAGGAAGTGCAGCAGTTCTGCTATCTAGATGTACTGGACTGTGAAGCAGAGGTGGAGAGATCAGTTAGAACAAGATTGGTGTCAGCATGGTTAAAGTGGAAGGAAATAGCTAGCCTACTGGTCAACAAACACATACCACTGAGACACAGAAGTAAAATATATAAGGACTGCATTAGACAAGTATTGATATATGGTGCTGAAACATGGGCTTTGACAGATAGATTGATGAATGTTCTGAGGAGTACTGATTGTAGAATGTTAAGATACATGGCGGGAGTGAGATGGGAGGACAGAGTTTCAAGTGAGGAGGTAGCCAGAAGATGCGGGGTGAAGGATCTCGATATCATCTTGAGGCAGAATCGGCTTAGATGGTTTGGTCACGTGAGGAGGAGTGAGGAAGGAAGCTGTGTGAGAATAGCAGAGGAACTGGAAGTGGTGGGATGTCAACAGCCAGGAAGACCTAAGAAGACCTGGAAAAGTGTTGTAATGCAAGATATGGAAAGACTGGATATTGGAGAAGATTTAATCCAGGATAGGGAGCAATGGAGAAAAGTCATCGCAAATCCAACCCCAGTTTGAATATGGGAACAGAAGGACGAAAATGAAGATGATGATGAGACAGCCCAGGTCTGCCCAGTCCAGTATTCCACGCTTCCATTCACTCATCATTCAAGCCACCAGAATCCTGGCTCTATCTGATACAACACACAATGACTAAAAATAATAGCCCCACCCCCCCCTCTTTTTTTTTTTAATGAATATCCAAGGGGTGGTTGGGGTTTACTGTTCACATAATGCCACTAAGGGAGGAGTAAGGCTGATCACTCTCATCTTAAATGTCAGGACCAACTTGCCTAGTCCCGGGCTCCTACGCACCTCTGTGGGGCGACGTAGGATTGGATGACGGACGGATGGATGGATTACATTATCACTTACCGTATACAATTATTATGGTCCCATACAAAGCCTCACCAGTTGATATGTATCTGCTGTTTTTGCTTATATGCGTGTCAACATGCAGGCTTACATGCAATGTGAATTTTTTGGGGGTATGTCAGTAATGGACCAACAGCATGGAGTTCATGCAGGAAGTGAAGTGAAATAACTACCAACTTAGGTGAGTTGGAAACTACTTTAAAATTCTATTTTTGGTGGTAAGCTGCAAATGAAGTGAAGTGAAATAACTAGCAGTTTAGGTGAAATGGAACTTGTTATTAGACTTTGTTGAGTGGGTGACCGTTGGCCAAAAACAGTCACCATGAATCCAAATTATAACTGGCTTGACATATGATAAACTGTTATGCAATGGATTAATTTCTCAGCATAAAATAAGGGCATGCTCTACAGTACCTACTGGGAACTCTGAATACATGAAATGAATTTTTAAGCATTTCTTTTTCCATATTAAAAATTCACTATAACTTTCACCTGTCTTTTAATATAAAGTGGCCTCACATCCAATATGGTAATTAGATCAGACAACACTGCCATACTGGACTAATTCCATACTGGACAAATAATAAACCTTAAGGAGGAAATTAGTTAGATGAGACACGACTCTAACGTAATGAACAAGAATCTCTAAAATGTTGTTAACAATGAGGCAAGTACAGGAAACTGCAATTTGGCATAATGAGTATGGGCAGGTTATTCTTCTTATTATTATTAAAAGAAAAAAAAAATCATCATCATAATCCAGACCTCCTTTCCCACCCTGGAGCAGGGTGAGGAGTAGCAATGTCCAGACAGCCCAAATTTGCCCAATCCAATAGGCCATGCTTCCATTCACTCATCATTCAAGCCCAAGGAATCCTGGCTCTATTGGAAAGGCCAAAAACATTCACCACATTCTGTAGTTTCACTGCATGTTAAAAAGAGGTGCCACATCCCTAATCATGCATTTCTTCTCACAACATTCAACCAGCCAGCTCGATCTCTTGTCAGTTCCCTAGCCTCACCGACTTCCAAACCTCTCTTCCTCACACACTCATCCACCTTATCTCTCCACTTTCTCCATGGCCTACCTCACCTCCTCCCTCCTTCAAATTAGCTCAGGTACACCTTTTTCACCACTCTATTGCTAGCCATTCTCTCCACATCACCATACCATCTCAGTACACTGTCTTCGATTATGGTGTCCACTGACTTCCTCACTTCACATCTTTCACGAATCACATTATTTTGTATTCTATCCACCCTCTGTACTCCACATACATTCCTCAGCACTCACACAGAGCAGCAGCAGCCACAGCAAGAAGACGTGTCTCAAACCGCCTCTCAACAAACCCTAAGTAGTTTTCAGGTATTGTCCTGTCTCCAGTCTTGTTCAAAATTTTAAGTATTGCAAGTTATTATAGTCTACCAAAAATGTAAAGAACTATTGTCATTAAGTATACATGAATGTTTTTATAGGAATTTTGGGAACAGCTGTTCAGTTTAGTACTGCAAGCCACCTTAAACATGGCTGTTAATGTAAACATTGGGGAACCGGAATTCCCAGGATTTGACAGTGAAACAAATGTAATGGATCTGGTTAAAACGTTGATTATGAGAATTAGTGGACTAGAAAAGAAAGTGGGAGATCTAGTATCAAGAGACATGACTGAAAAAAACGAGAATACTATACAGAGTTTGATACAGGCCAATGAGGCAGCAAACCAGGAGATCGAGAATTTGAAACGAGAAAATATTGAATTACGGAAAAAACTAGAAGACGGCAGTAACAAAACAGAGAAGGTAAGTAGTGTGTTAGAAGAGCAAAAGGCAAAGTGGGCACATGTGGAAGAAGAACAGAAAGAAGTGGTCAGATTAAGGGAAATTATTCAGGAAGAAAGGGAAATGAACAAGAAAAAAATGGAAGAAAATATTGTGAAAATATTGAAGAAAAAAGAGAAAACAGTGAGAGAAACAGTAGAAAGGAACAGATGTGTGATAATATTTGGAAACAGGGAGGAAGAAGAAAAAGTTAGGTCTGTGAGACTCGAGAGAGACTCAAATCAGGTGAGGCAAATATTGGACAAGATCGATCCCGAAGGAAACAAGTGGGAAAAAGAAATTGAGGAAGTAAGGAGGATAGGGCCATATAAGAAAGGGGAAGCAAGACCAATGAGAGTTAAGATGTCTTCAGAAAGTGTTGTAAATGACATACTTAAGGTGACCTGGAAACTAAGTAAAGAGGCAGGAATGGAAAATATTATAGTAAGAAAAGATTTGAATGAAGAAGAAAGAGAAGTCTTAAAATCTTTGAAGGACCAAGTAAAGGAAAAAAATGACAGGAGGACAGAGGAAGAACATAAAACTTTTTTTTGGAGAGTGATGGATATGAAGGCAAGGAAGTGGTATGTGAAGAACTAGACGTGAAGGAAACAAAGGGGATGGATATGAATATGAAAAAGAGAAGAATGAGTAAAGATAACAACAGTGCAGCAAATCTGAGCATCATGTACAGTAACGTAGATGGATTAATATCTAAGAAAGGGGAAATTGGAGACTACTTAAATGAAAATACACCTGAAATTGTTTGCCTAGTAGAGACTAAATTGCCCCGAGATGTCGATATAAAATTATCTGGCTGGAATAATTATAAGATTTGGAGGAAGGACAGAGAAGGTAAATTTGGAGGAGGAATAGTGATATTAACCCATAATGACCTAAGAGTAAAGAATATAGAAATTGAAAATACTAAGGTTGAACTTTTGGGAGTTGAAATAGAGGATAATTATGGAGAAAAAACGGATGTAATAGTTTTTTATATGTCCCCCAAAACTAGGGCATGGACAAAGGAAGATTATGAACAGTTAATAAGTGAATCCATTATCAGGCTAAAAATGTTAATTGAACAAAGAAATAGAATAATATTAATGGGAGAGTTTAACTGTAGAGAAGTTGACTGGGAAAGAATGGATGCTGGGAACAATGAAGAATCCTGGGGAAATAAATTAATGGAATTGATGAAGGAAAACATGTTAACCCAGTTGATCAAAGAAAATACAAGAATTAGGGGTGTTGATGAACCATCCAGGCTTGACCTACTATTCACAAAGGACCCAAATGATGTGAGGAACATAACCTACCATTGCCCCTTTGGTAAAAGTGATCATCTGGTAATTGAGATGGACGTGGTAGGAGTGAGGGAAGGAGAAAGAGATGAAAAACACAGAGAAAACAGATACAATTATGGGAAGGCAGACTTTGCTTCCCTGAGGAACTTTTTCCAAAATGTAGAATGGAGTAAAATGAATATGATCACATGTGTTGATGAGAAATATGAGTTTTTGATAGAAGTATATAAAACAGGAGTTACTAAGTATGTCCCAAAATTTTCTGCAGCT